>JARHVA010007229.1:137500-172500 GCA_037957365.1 Torreya grandis | reverse complement strand
GTGCATAATTTAATATCATCCACCATTAATCCTAAATATTTATGCTATCACTGGTGTATTGGGAACCATTTGCATGATAATAGAGGTGATACATTGGTTGATGGATCAAGGAATAATGCACAAATTTGGTCTTTTATGTTTGATTTATCCTTCATAACACATGTTGATAGTTTTTCAACATAGTAACACCTACATCTCTCTATATAATATCTTCATATATCAATTTGACTTTTTATAAATTCAACTTGACCTATTAATTACTCTAAGATATCTTCTAATGAAGTACACTGAGTATTGGTCGAACATGGGTTCTTTCATTCTTTTAATTATCTCTTCAATTTATTGTTTATTTTAAACTATATGTGCAATAAAAATCTCTTAACTACTTTGGAGTTCTTATGGAATTGTATGAGGGATAGGAGGGTTAGAATATATAATAAATTTAAGAGGGATATAAGGTTTGGGAGGGTTGGGAGGGTTTTGTCTTGCACTTTAACGAGCTTTACAAACCAAAAAATAAATATTTTTAACAAAAAAATGTAAATCCAAAATAATTAGCAAATTTTGTGTTTAATTATAGGAGTTTAGTTTATTAGCCTCTCCTATACCATAGAAATTTTTCTTTATTGATGCAAACTCAAGTGAACATGGTGTATGGTGGTAATTTGTTCTCCTCTTAACAATGGTAGGGTAGAACATGAATGTGGCCTGTGTTATGGTTAATAATGAAGAATAAAATAAACAATCAAATGAGGAATGATTTTTTTTTTTTAATACAATGCATTCAAAATACATATAAAATTTTATGTTTAAGGAACACATGGGTGATCTAGTCTTGGTGGCCACCAAGCCTACTATAATATAACATGTACGCATTTTTCCCCAATTCATGAAAATGTCAAAAAATTGGCCCATTAACTTGGTGCACTTACCCTATTATATAGGATTAAATATAAAGTACAAGTATCATTAGGAATTACATATTCAAAAACCATTTTATATTTTTTAACCCATAATATATATCAAATATGACATTCACCTACCCTACTACTAACAAAAAATTAATCATACCATGACACAAAGAATGACAAAAGGGTGTAATAAATATAGGTGTGTTTTATTTTTAGGATATAAAATATATTTATCCCAATAATAAATAGTGAAAATACCCAAAAAAGAACTAACTAAATAGTATTCCACTACCCCTAGTCACATTATCTCATCTCTAGGGTATGTTGAGAATAACTTCCAGGGCTTAATCACTCACCAATGTAATATAAGAAAAAATGGTCAAAGGATTCATATGGATTTAAAAAAATATTTATTTATGATAAATCTCGAGGTAAGTGAAAATTAAAATTTATATCTAGTGTTGTCTAATGACTTGAGTATTCCTAAAGTAATATTGAAGACTACTTTAACTAGAAAAATTGTTCATGTGAGTTTTAAAACTGTTGGAGCAAATTTTCTATCAAGAAAGAAAGAAAAATAAATTAAAAAATAATAACAAAAATATTTTTTTTTCAAGAAAATAATAATTCTAAAACCCCAATCTCAAACTAAAATTCTCATTAGTGTATGGAAATAAAAAAAAAAGGTGAAACCCTAAAACAAAAATAAAAAATGTAAGTAATGATTGAAATAAATATATGATTTCATTAATATATTTTAACCTATTTTTTGATAAAATAGTAAATTTTTATGTTAAAATAGGTGTAAAAATAGAATTTATCAAAATGTTAAAGATGTAAATAATTAATAATTCTAATTTTGACAAATGACAAATATGGAAATTTATTGTTTTTGGAAAAGAATAAGAAGATAACAACGTCACTCAAACAAAGTTTCTAGTTGACTTAAATATATTAAATTAAAAATAATAAATAGGTGTTACTTAACATGCTTAGGATCATGTAGATATTTTGAAATTGTTCTTAGACAAGGCTATTGTAAGTTGATAGGAACATACTTATTCTACATATGTTGACTGTGGACTTGTCCTGACTAGATATGTTAAATTATTGATATAAAAATACATAAAGAATAAGTAAGTTGAAAATGATAGATCAAAAACATAATAAAAAAATACTTCTTAACAAGACTACTACAAGAGGACACGAGCCCAAGTTGTTCAAGTTCATTGATTGTAAAATTTTCCTAGTTGACCATGACAAATAACTAGTCATTTATACTTATGTGCTTGTATCTACTAAGTAGGATAAGATATATTTATTTATATTATACCATGCATATTTTTATATTTATTTTATTTTGTATTTGAAACCCTAAGGGTACATTGATAACTTGAAAACTTGCTAACAAGAGGGGAGTGTAATGGATTGATCTGACCTCAATCACCCCCTTGATGATTGACCATATCTTACATATCCAATAATCCAAAGAGGGAAATCAAACCCATGTTTTTATCTCACCTATAGTAATTTTAAAATTATGTTCATTAACTATGTGTATGTAACTTGAAATATGTCTTTGATACTTTAAAATGATAGCTTGAGTCTCTCTGTGTGTGTATGTGTGTGTATACACATACATCTATATATATACACACACACATACATATATGTGTATATGTATATATGTATCTATGTGTGTGTGTATACACACACACACACACACACACACACACACACACACACACACACACACACACACACACACACACACACACACACACACACACACACACACACACACACATCAAATTTTATTTACCATATTTGATATAATTATCACATGTACTTGAGAATGCTAATTATTGATACATAATAAACCACATGAATTGCATCCAAATACATGACTTATTTTCCATTCCTCTAAGTCTTGTGTGTGTGTGTGTGTGTGTGTGTGTGTGTGTGTGTGTGTGTGTGTGTGTGTGTGTGTGTGTGTGTGTGTGTAAAAGAAAAAGTTGCATTTTTATTCTGAAATAGAATGAAAAAACACATACCACAAGTGCCCAAGGCACAAGTTAAATACAATGGAAAATAAGATGAGACCCCCCCCCCATAAAAGTGGTGGATAAAACCATTTAAGGTCCCACCACCATAAAATGACCAAAAGTTTGACAATGGAAAGGAATTCCACTAAGTAAATACCAAAGAGGGAAAATAAAATGTGACCATAAATTCAGCTATAAATGTCCCTCAGCAGAGTAAATAAAAATAAACTTTGTGCTACAATATGATAATTATTTTTCAAAATAATTGTAGGTTCAGATCATATATTCATCCCCTTAGTTATTTGATACAACATGTTTTGTAATGATAACCTATAAAAACATAACAATTCACTTATCATAAAATTAATCAAGGAAGCACCCACAACCTTACTATTTAATGAAAACAACATTTCTTTATTCATTGATATTAAAATGATAATAACTACTTTCTCTTCATTTTAATAGCTTTATAGGCTAAGTATGTATAATGGGACATTTTCTTAACACATGATTAATTAAGATGCACTTATAAAATTTAGAGAGAGAGAGAGAGAGAGAGAGAGAGAGAGAGAATTTTTTTATAACAAGGAATGATTTCCATTTTAATAGAAAATCATATTTTATGCAAAATCCTTATCAATTCAAAATATTTTAATTTAAACAATGATTATTACAACATGAATTTCATCTACCTAATAAAGGTTCAAGGTATGAATCTAAAATAATCCCTAAGATAGCATTGTTTTTATATAAGTAGATAAATAAGGCATTTATTAATCTATAAATTCCGAACAACTAATTTCAAGCATTACATTCCAAAAATTCTTCTAAAATTTTATTTTGAATAACACAATCAAGAATGGTAAAAACAAGAGACTTATCGTGCCTCCAAGATTTTTACACAACTTTACACAATACTTTCTCCAATCTCCTGCCTCAAAATTCTCCAACCAAAATCCAAAAAAATAAGATCAACCCCCAAACAAGCCAAGAATTGGCAAATAAATATAAAAACATCTCATAAAAGCTCCACAAAAAATCATTAATTTAGGATCTACTTTATTACAAGTAAATTAATTTTATTACATTTTAATTAAATTTTATTACATGTCCCATACTTCTCCTTACATTTTATTTATTTTTCTTACATATTCCATAAGGATTTACTTACACAAGTAAACCCAATTTCTTACATATGACATTAATTCCTTATATTATTACATGGTAATCTTAAAATTTCAATAAATTTACTTATAAATTCACTTACACACTCTACCCACATGCATAATCCACAAGCCCTAGGCTATCTTCTACTAGGTAGGACACATAGCTATCCTAGAAAGCCTATGAATCTAGTTTCTAAACAATTGAAATTTTATTATTTATAATATAAATTATTGTAGTTTATATTGATTAATATTAATCTTGGGTTATTAAACTGTTATATTAAACCTAACATTACAAGAAATCATTTAAAAATTCACATTATGAGGGAACTCAATGTAAATTCCCACCTACACTAATGGGTCTTCAAATGCATCAAATACGATGAATATTATGAAATTGATGAGGGAAAATTAGTTCAACATGAGGGGTGTTATTTAGAGTAGTGCCAAAAATTGTTCATGTCTCCCTACTATGATTTTTAGACCCATTAAAATATTATAATTTCTATAAAGCATTATTTTGGATTGAGATGCTCTTATATAAACCATTTTGTAACATCATTCCAAACATTGATTCCAGCAATGAGTAAATTATCTATAATTGAGAGTGAATGACCATCCTTAACATGTTGAATTTACACCTTCTAAAATTAAATGCATGTATATTATTACCATTAAAATGGTGTCATCCTTAACCATGACTCCAACTAGATTTATGATTGGAAACTCTTGTCCTAGATGTACTCCAATAATGATATGGATATAATAAAACTTGACATACTTATCCATCATTACTTATATACCCACCATAACTATAATAACAATGATTTCATTGTATTCTAGCAATAAATAACCCTTTATTTTATATATTTAAACCAAATAAGCCACCAAACACCTTAAATTTTCTCCTTGACCTTTCCTACTCTAGGTGGTTTACCTTCAAAACAAGAAATTTTGATTGACATTATTTTGCACCACTTCACTAAATATGGTACAATACTTCCATTTAAAATGTTTATCCAATAGACAATAATTGATATATGAAAAGTATACCTCATCAACATCCACCTTATATTTCCTTCACATGCAGGTCAAAATAATTCACCATTACTATTGATTTTTCTAACTAGCATTGTAACATTTGCAACGTTTAACATTAATACATCAACCATACATGATATCCTTTCTATACCTATAAAATTAATGAAACCACTCGAAGGGAAATCACTTGAAAATTTTCAAGAATCTAAGAAAAAACAATGCTACATTATTATTGATGAAATTATCTTCATACACTCAAAGATATTATCCCATGTTTACCAATTTTTGTGTAAGGTTTTCCCAATTCAAATTTCCTCCCCATTTTGAGGCATATCAATAAGTATCATAATCAATTTTGGGTAGCTACCTCTAATTAAGGACATACAGATGTATGTAGGAACATCATATGATTGAACCCTTTGTAAAATATTTAACAATGCTATGATATTGGATAGAGTTATTTGGAAGCAAAGATTTGACCCATGATACATATATTTTTTAAACCTTTTCCCCTATATTAGAAATTTTGAACCAAAAATAGATCATTGGGAGTTACTCGTGTATATAACAAATGCATCATTGTCTATAGAATAAAAATATATATATCAATCTTTAACACATCTATACACAAAAAAACATTTAGTTTACATTTATAATAAATAAAATTTAAAATTTTTGAATGTAAGAATTACACATAGCAGTGTAGAGTGTAAATGTGAAACAATATAATAGAGCCTAATGATGATCAATTAGAGGCCTATTATTTTTTTGTAAGGGGTAAAATGTTATTATTACTTCTAATTTATGTGTTAAATCTAGGGTAATTAAAGGTGATCTTAGTGAAGTTTAAACTATTATAGTATGAAAAATTGGCACACAACACCCCAATTTTACAATATTTTTAGTTACCCAATTTAGTAAATACACTAACCCAACATATGTAAATAAACCAAAACCTATACCAATCTCTCATTTTTCCCATTGTAATTATATACATTTTCTTATAAAAATAGATTGGGCTATAACATTATACGTATAACAAGTGATGGAATGTAACATTCATTCATGAAACTACAGGGTCTCTCTTATACACCATTACCATAGCTTCAAGCATTTTGACATTGCACACTCAATTAAATTATGCAAAATCAAGTCTTCATTATTGCTTTAAAACAAATAATATAATTCGTAGGATTTCTCTATCTCATCAAGATCAAAGAAGTATAAGGAGTGAAAAATAAATAGGCAAGTAAGGTTTATTTTATACAATAAATAATTTATTGTACAAGCTAATAATAGGTGGAATGAAATATTTTGCATGACCAAAAATGGTTCATTCAAATATTTCTCACAACAAACTAAATAACAAACTCCCAAAACAGCCTTAACTCCTAAGTGAGTACAAACACATTTAAAAACAAAAGTATTTTGGTAAAATCCTAAACCACTAGCTAATGTGAAAATATCCACTCCAACATCCTCCCTTAAGCATAGAATATGGAGTGAGAAAATATAAAACAAAGATACTGATGGGTCTTAGAAACTAGGTCTGATCAGGTACCCATGTAGAAATCATAGTGAAATAGGAAGTGTCACTATGTTAACCAATCCATATTATCAAAATACATGTATGTCAAGTCACTATAACTACAAATTCAAATAGAAACTGGTACTCTATATGAGGCTCACTCTATAAAAAAAACATTGATTACAAACTAAGAAAAAAGAGTTACCATGGATGAAATGTATCACCATAAGGTACTCATAAACTATTTGAAATATAGTTAGAGTGAATAAGAGATCATATGCTACAAGGCATCCAAAGAAGCATGACTCAAAAATCTCAACACAATCCTATAGTAGGTGCACTTGATGGAATGAATCCCATCAAACAAAAGATGCACTCAATCAACTACCTCAAAAAGAGAATGCAGTGTTCCAAAGGCTAATAATAAGAAAAACACCTGAAGAAGTATGTTTACACACCCCCCATAATGCTAAAGTGGGTTTAGTGGCTCAAAAAATGTATATGGATGAGTGGGTCAATCCCACTATAAAACATTGAAATGTTGACATTTGGGTTGTACTATACTAGCTACTCTTTAGAGGGAGATCAAACTCCATAACAAATATGAAGGAGACTATCAACATCAAAGGTATAGTTATAAATCTATCAATAATATGTCCCTAGTGTTGATGGGATAGTCAAAAAATAAAGAGTAAAGTGCTCAATATGGAGCATACAAACATGAAGGAAAAGTTATATGACTCTTAGTGTGACCTTAAATAAATATCCCATATAATAATAGTATCACCAAGTGACATAAAAAATGTCCACAATGTAGTCATTAGTACCACATCTATGAAATGATATATTTAGGATCCAAAAAACACCTCTGACTAACAAAGATCTCAAATAACCAAGGAGCATCTAAAGATAATAGGATAAAAGTGTGGTCGAAGAAGTTGAGTGGTGGAGAAACCTTGCTTGTATGTTCTTCTCAAATCGCATTGTCCATGTTGCCAATAATGATAAAAAAATCCACCCTAAATGAACATAAAAGGTGGATTAAGATGCCTAGATATGATTGGGTTCAAATTCCATAGTAGAAAAATGTGAGGTAACATATAAAGAAGTGTTAGGTAGATCATGTTTGATAACTATCATCTCAGGTTTCTCAGGCTTAAGTGAAGGTACAGAAGAGCCCATATGTATCTCAATATCCTCTCAAAGAGTGGAGTAAACAAAATATGGAGCTCTATCAATATATCCCAATGAAGATGAAGTACTTGAATCATAACCAATTCCATGCTAAAAAATTTGCATAATAGATTGAATAGGGTGAGCAATGCCTTATAAATGTTTCCCAATGCCTATAAGTCTCGAATCATGACCCATGGAATGAAGTGTATGGGATCCAAAACCAGTTGTATGTTTATCAAAAGAACTAGGCATATTTACAAGTGGAATTATAGTGGGATGTGTAGAGTGTGAAACAATAGTAGGTACAGAAGTATCATCTACAATAATAGGAGAAACATGAATAATGAGCTACTCATAATCTGGTAGATCACACTATAAAATTGTATCAATTAGATGCATACCAAATTCAATAACACAACATGATGGGGTCTTAGACTGATGTTGTATGGCAATAAGTTTCTTTTATAGAGAAAAAATGAGGTCATCCTTTCCATGAATCAATTATCATAGAAGATAATTATGCATTGTGAGTTTCATGTTTTCTTCTTGAAGTGCTAGGAAAGAGGCCATAGGATTAATGGGTTATTTAGGGCTTGGTAAGGTACTATAAATAGTCATACCAAAATATATAAAAAAATGAGTAAAAACCACTATATCAAAATGTTCATCAATAGGTGGAGAAGGTGAAATTACCTCATCCAAGTGACCACCAATAGTAAAATCTACATCATGAGTAGAAGGAAGAGGTGGTACAAGTGTCACATCCTTAGAAAATCTGTCATCACTAAAAATGGAAAGATGAAAATAACTAATAGGAGGAAACAACGATGCCAAAGAGTCCTCACACAAATCACCATTATGAATTACACCCATATAAATGGGAGAAGATGGTGTATAAATAGTATCAACAACATAATAATCCTCACTACAAGAGGAAGTAGAAGAAAAAGGAACAATGGGAGGTGAAGATACCTCATCAAACAATGTTGAAAGAACGTTCTAAGATCCTTTAGGTGACATGGCATGCTCAATATGAGTTTGTAAAGTATTAGAAACATGGAGGAGAATTTTTTAAATTAAAAAAAAAAAAAATCCTCTTTTTTTAAGGATGCAATCCATACAATATCATCCTCATCTATAAATATGAGAAATTCATCAATAACAACTCTCCACAATCCCTTCATCTCCAAATGCATCTACGTTTTGGTTTTCCATGTGGTTTAACTAGAATAACTAAGGGGTTAAATCATATGAGAATCCATACCTAAATGTGTAAAAAATAAGTAATGGTAAAATAGACAAAGAGGGATGTTAGTTACCACTGATAATGCATTGGAAATTACAACAAGTGGCACAAAAGAGGATAATAGACACTAAAATAGGACATTGATCATAGCCAAAAATGTTTCTACAAGTGAAATGAGTATAAAGTGTGACAAGTAAAATAAAATTGACCTCCAAAGAAGGTTAGAGAAAGAAATGGGTTTGATTATCCTATGAGGGGGTCTAGCCTCCTACCAGAATAGACCTTACCCTCTAGTCTTCAACACACAAGATTGAAAAATAAGGTGCTCAAATATGTAGTTTCATATATAAATGTGTACCTATCTATAATTCCCCTTTAATAATTAGTCTTCCCCATTATAATAATTCTCTCAAAAATAAAATCCCCTTTACAAATAAAGACTCTCTTTTATAAATAAAAATATTTCACCCTCTTAAAATTCTACCACCTTTAAAAAAGACCCCATCACTATTACCCCCTTAAAAAATAATGCCTCCTTTTCTACCATAGCACCAATTATTTAAAATTATCCCATGTCTCTTAATAGTAAATTTTGAGCAAAAGAGTAGATGGAAAGGGTCGAACCCTTGACCCTCTAATTCATTTTTTTTTTATAAAACACTCGTAGCCATTCGTCTATCAATAATTTATTTACATAAGTATAAAAATTGATATTTATCTTTTGTATTTTGAATTTTGAATAAAAAATTAAATTCACATTTGTGAGCAGTGATGGAATGTTCAATCGATGGAGGACTAGGAGTGAAAGTTGTGAGCCATCTTCAAAACTATCATGACTATGTGGAGATTGGAGAGGGAAGGCTATCAGTCTCTGATAAAGAATCAATCAATAGAACATTTTCATGACTGGTGTGGAGACCAAAGATAAATTCACAATTCTAAAAAATAAAACTATGCTATTAAACTTAAATAATACATAGATAGTGTCATGTCAATGGTCGATTAATGTTATGGTAGAGTAGAATGTCAAACCTAAAGAGGAGTAAGCTATGAGTACTAGAAAAAAAGAAACCAATTGTGATGTTGTTATCCATTGAGCTACTCATATAGAAATGAGAAAGTGGTTAGAGCTGAGATTGATCTATCCTTTTTTTGAAGGGGATAGGTATGAGTTAGAATAGCTAAATTCAAAATAATATTCAACTCACCAATCTAATATGTAGATTTATAAGTCTTCATGTCAAGATAAGAAGGTCAAGGGTTTGTGTTACTCTTTATTGTATACAACATGCATGGAAATGATGATCTTAATGCCATATATACATGAATGCTTAAGAGGAAATTGGATAGAGCTAGGATCAAACTAAAAAATAATTCAAAATGGTGAATGCCAGACTACATAATTCCACTCTTCACACTATTGCATTATGTTTATAATCTCATCCTCACTTCAAGAGGCCACACACATTCTTTGAATGGTAGGTTCAAGAATAAAAATGTGTTGATCAATAGACTCCAAAGTGGATAGAAGTGACATGAAAAAATGCCAACCATATGGTGAAAAATTCCAATCAAAATCAAAATTCCATGTGTAGATAATATAAAGTCATGCTAAGGCATAGATGTTGCCAATAAAACTGGCATTGAACCCAAGAGTTGTGAGAAGTAACCTTCTAGTGGTAGATCTAACTATTTAACTATTGATTGAAACCAAACTTAGATTGCCTAAAAAATGATCTGAGGTGTGACAAGTCCTAGAGAAGGCCAAAGATAAAAATAATGCCAAAGCTAATGCAAACATAGACCAATGCCAATCAACCCAAACTAGTCAAAGGCATCAAAGATATTATATGTCTAGATCAACAAAATTTTCAAAAGCTATGTGAACACCTAGAAAATGAATAGAGACACAAAATACTGAGTAATGGTTTCTAGAGTTACTCTGATACCATGATGGAGTGCAATATGCAATCAACCACATGATTTCTCTTGCACACCATTACCATAGCATCAAACATTTTGACATTATACACATAATTAAATTATGCATACTAAGGCATTCATTATTTCTGAAAAAATAATAATACAATCCATAGGCTTTCCCTCTCTCATCAGTCTTAGAGAAACATAAGGAGTGCCTAATAAATAGGCAAGTAAGGTTTGTTATGTGTGACATATATTTTGTTGCACAAGCTAACAATAGGTAGAATGAAATATTTTGCATAACCAAAAATGGTTCATGAAAATATTTCTCACAACAAACCAAATATCAAACTCCTAAAATAATATTAACTCCTAAGTGATTGTGAACATGGATAGAAACAAAATTGGTTTGGAAAAAGTCCAAACCACTAGCCAATGTGAACATGTCCAGTCCAATAATAAGGGCTAACATTTAACAAATCAATAATTGACATCAAAAACATTGATTGACATGGGATAATATTTACTACTATATCAATAGTCTAATCACTAAAATACCTTTGCATCTTCCCTAATTTATATTTTAAGCATTACAAAAAAATGCAAAATAGTGCCTATGTTTAGATCAAAATCAAGAGAAAATACTATGCTTCATGACATTACTTTTTAATCATACATAACATATGTAATCATTTCAACTTATGTGCATGTGTTTAAATGCATCTTGAATAATAAAAAAATGTTATTTTATTAAAATTTTTAAAAAAAACTATCATTATATCTGTGTTTACTCTTCCAGTCTATTTTCTATTATTTTGATCATTATAACTTAGGATGTAGTTGATATTTTTTAAATACATTTTTATGTTAATAAACATGTTGGTTCCCAATTGTACACCTTTTTCAATTAGACTCACACACTTGAATAAAATGGCAAACATGTATGATAATCCCATTGATATGTGATTATAGTTGCAGATGGGTTTAGTAAATTGATGGACTGGAAGCAGATAATCACTGAAAGACACCAACAGAGGGTGTGGTCATCACCCTACTACTAGTTCTATGTGAACCAAGGTAAGAGGACCTAATGGGTAGCTTGATCACATGGATTGATTCTAAAATTCAATCTCCATGGGGATTTTTGGCACACAAATGCATATCTAACTAGGGCATAACGAAAGTTGCACACTCCACCCAGAAAGGGTTGTCACATGAAATGCATAAATGCACTGAATCAAACACAAGCTAGTAAATATAGATGGGAAATTGATGTGACTTCAACCTTCATTCTAATTAATTTTTCAATAAAGAAGGGCTGAATGGAAGACTACAATGCTAATATTTAAAGCATAAATTATAGATACATTTTAAGTATGCAAGTTTCATGCATTTTCAAGGCAAATAACACTTAGAATATTCATAAAGGTGTATTATTTGCATGGTATGATAGTTAGATAGTTTAAAAAAGAGCGGTGTGCCAGTGATTTTCAAACAATAGGGATTCTTTTAACATTCATGACATTATTCCTTTGCAAAAATGCAAAAAAACTTATATGCAAGCTATGGGAAATACTAGGAGTGGTTTTCATTTATTGGTGCTAATGAAATGCAAATACTGAAATGATCCATGAGAAACTAGAACAAATACTATACTTATAATCTCATATACCTTTTCCCATTAAACTCATAAACCTAGGGTTCCCTAAAGAGTTATTTAACAACATATTTTCAAACATAATGCAGAAAGGGTTTATAATCTAGATCTAAGCCCAAGATGACAACCAGTAATCAGCATAAAACCAAATATCCAATCAGCAATATTTTCAAAACATATTATTGAACTTCATCAAAAGGAAAGAGTAAAAAACACACGTATTCTAATTTAATTTGCAAATAAACCCTAAATACACCAGTTTTCTATAATGTTACCATGGGGAAAAGCATGGTGAGTTTTCTCTTTTGACAAGGGAGACATAAACATGCTCTCAAAGCTTATTAATTGTTGCATAGCTAAAAATACCTTATCAAGGGATTTAATATATACACATAGTAATGGATCCCAAATTTTTGAAGAGCCTAGGACTTAGAGAGGAAAACAACCAACAACAACCTTAAAATAGAACACAACCCCTCATTTTATACATTTTTTACCACTTTTTACAATCCAAGAATATGGATTTTAATTTGAAATATTCCCAAATTACAGTCAACACTCAAATTTCTACCAAGATTCTCCCATCTAGAATATGCTTCTTGCCATGTCTAGAATCTTCATTCTTTTTTAAGAATAATCAATGTTGTAACTACCTCTCTAAGTAATGATGAAGATTTACAACAACCCTTTGCTCTCCTTGGCTATAAATGCATTTGAGCTAAGCTTGAAAGAGAATATTCACCTTTGGATCCAAAAAATATTTTTTTCTTCTTTTGCAAATACTTGGGCATGCCTTTGACCACTCATTAGCATAGCTATAAACTTCTAGATAGTTGTCCTTCCTCTTATGCATGCTAAAGAATACCCCTACCTTGTAATGATGGCATTTAAACACCTAAAATGTATGGCTACCTGATAAATATTCTTTGGAGTGTCCCACCTTGACATTGAAGACCTATAATAATTCTACCATGAAGGTGTTTGAACAAGCAAAATAATGGAAAATGCAAAACTTAGGTTATTTTTACCTTTATGAATTTTGGCTCCAACTTGCTTTCTCTACATTTGATTTTTTCAAAATTGCTTTTTAAGGTTACCTCCAAACTTTTTAATGAATAAATGAATTACTTTTCACTTTTTAACCTTTTGGGGAAATTCTGGTCCCTTCTGCAAATTTGTTCTTTTATTTGTTTTAGGGGAATTTAGGTCCCATTTGTAATTTTGTAATTTTACTTGTTTTGGGGAAATCTGAAACTTAAAAGTAGTTTTGAAATTTTCAAATTGTAAAATTGAAATTTATAGTTTTAGTTCCCCTAAAAAGTTCCCTTAGAGAAATGGGAACTCCAAATACAATTTGTAATTTGTAGTTATAGTTCCCCTAAAAATTTCCCTTAGATAAATGAGAACTCCAACTGTAATTTTCAATTTGAAAAATTAAAAAATTGAAATTGGCCTTGAAAGTTTCCTCTTGCACTAGGACCTACAAGGAAATGGGAACTCCATCTGCAATTTACAAAATTGTAAAATTGTGATTGGCCTTGAAAGTTCCCATTTACACTATGAGCTCATGTTGACCAATGTTTACTGGTGGAAATGGGAGATCCAAGTGTAATTTCTAATTTTCACATTTTCAAAATTATAAAATTACAATCCTCCTCAAAATATACCTGAAGCTCCTCTTGAGTTGACTTTTCTCCATTTGTTTTGACTAGTTGATTTGGGAGAGTTAACTGCAATTTTGAGATTTGCATTTTTCAGTATGCTTCTCCCACACAAATATCCTTGGGACTTTGGGTCCTCATCTAAGACTTTCAAAAATTGCCATTTTTTTTACTTTTATCCTAACTCCATTTCTTCTACCTATTTCACTATAATACCCTATAGAAGATTTTTCTAGAAACTAACCCTTTCCTTAGCCATTATTTACTTTGGTTTACATGCATTCCGATAGCATAAGCACTATTTAGAGGATGATACACTATTGCATGGGAAAATATTATAGATAATGGTGAAAATCCTGAAGCATGGATTCCTATGCCCAACTTATGAACAAAATCCATGGCAAACATAAACATAAAATATACCTCTAAAACTAATATGTGCTCTATAAAACCCATACCATTTTAGATTTGAACATTCAATTGATACTAGAAGACAATTCTTGACCACTAAAAGTGTAGTAAGTGCGATTTGATGAATAAATCCAATATTCATTTTCTTTGGAGAAAATGTGCCACCAATAAGCCCACTACTATTAATCCCCACCAACATCATTACTTCCAAATGTTTTGAATCCACACCTTATTTTTCTTCCACTAACTTTACAAGCCTCACATCTTTAAAATAAGTGTACACCTAGTCAAACATAATAACTTCATTTTATGGAACATCTAACTTCCACATTTTCCTCCTACAAATGATTTCTAAAAATATCACTAAAAATCTATACATATATACTTTATTTTTTATTTACATACTCCTCTACCACTCAGGTGCTATATAACCTATGGTGCCATGGGATGTGATAAATGTCCATGTTTGATCTAGCCTAATCCAAGACAAACATTCCTATGAGTACATTGTTCAATCTTTAGATGTATTATTGACATTCCTTCTTAATATTCCACATGGACTCTACATGAATGTGCATATTTTTTTAAATTTTTAAATCTTCAGTTACCAGGACTAAAGACTCATTCACTATCTACAATGGTCCTAAGCTTTAAACCTAATGAAATTTAAACCAATGACCAAGGAGGAAGATGTCTTTTTATAGGAACACCATGTATACCTTCATAGTTTTGACACTCGATTTTTCTATGGATAAAATTAAATAAAATCCAAAACCAAATATATGTGTTATGTATTCTTCATCTAATAGTACATTATTGTCTCTAATATCTCAGTTCACTACATAAGGTTTGACTTTATCATGTAGAAATGCAATGCCTTGGGCAAGTGTGGTCATAATTTGCATTCTTATCACCCAATTCAAGCTCCTACCTCCTCAATTGTCCCTTCATGTCTTATGGAAAGGACCTCCCTTTTAATCCCTAATATCTCCTTCTGTAACTCTTTTTTTTTTTTTTTGACACTTTAACTAAAATACTTAATCCTAATGGTGAATGTTGTGCAAGAACATCATTAATAAGATTTATAAAAACATTCATTTGGGAATTAGGGGGTTTTTATCCATCAATAACACTACCATAATAACCATGTAGAGAATTAACAATCTCCACAAATAGTCCCCTCCATCCTTATTTTTAACAAACACATGCTTCCATAGCTTTCTTCTAAGTATGATTGATGAGATGCAATTCTTGAACCCTATCTATAAGTCACTGGTGTTTACTTGATACTCCATCTAGGACATGTGAAACTACACTTTATCCCAAAGGGATCTTCACATCATGACCTATAACTTGATTACCTCAACTAATCAAATCTCCAAACATGTCCTTAGTCACCGCTTAGCCTACAAAAGGCACACTTTTTAAGTCTAAAATATTTTTTGAACTCTCCTTTCAATTTCATGGGATCCAAGGTCTTAGCAGCAAATTATAATTTACAAAATTATTAAATCACATTTTAGTTTTAGTTTTCTTCCATATAATACCTTTTTCTTGGTTGTTGGTCAAATTGCAGTCAACCTTCAACAATCTATCGTCCTCATTCCTTTTGTGTGATTTGTAAGTGCACATGCAAATTTCAATTTTTATTATTTCAAGTTGCATACCAATCTCCCTTTTTTTCCAACCCCTATGCCTTCATTTACCACCATGGGTTTTGGGGATGGAAATCAATTTACACATTGCATTTTTGATAATTATGTTTATTACATTGTTTTCCCAGACCAAGATCCCCATGGAGTTTTTATGTCTTAATTACAATTGGGCATATCTGTTAAACTTATTGTTTAACCACTAAAACCCCATTGACCACTCCTTTATCATTCCTAATCATTAAATCGTTAAAAATGTTTTATTATTTAACATTTCCATCTAGAAAGGGGCCTAATGGCATGGGGATTTCTCTTAACTATGTGCTTAAAACCTTAAGTGCCATGTGGCCCCTAAGACCTCCACGTGGGATCCTCTATTTTCTAGTCAACATATGAAATAGTGTAACTACCATTAATACTTACGTGTATTTCAATTTTCCAATGCAGCTATCTTATTCCATCATAGCACTGATCCACACTAGAAATATTTGAATTATTGGCATATGCAGCCTCAGATATTAATGACAACTTCAAAGGATAGTCCCTTGATGTATTAGACATCCCCTCAGATGATGATAAGGCACCAACAACTTTAAGTCAAAGCCCATCTAAAGCACCTTCAAACTTGTGAACTGTACCATCCATAACATCATCAACATTGATAGCCAAAGTCTTTATTACCTAAGGAGTCTTCCCATAATAATAATCCCTTGAAGTGGCACTCATAAAGTCCCATACTTTATGTTGTTCAAAAATGTTTGGGATGGATAATATATATACTTTAATTACTTGTCAAGGAGAATGCATCTATCAATGAATTGTTTGTAAACATATTAGGGGTTATTCTTTTTTTTGTGTCATCTTCTTAAAAATCATAAAACCCTCCAGCATAAACCCTTCCTTACAAAGCTTCCTACACTTTAGTGGTAGCTCCAGAGTTGAACCATAAATTAATTAATTAAATAATGTCCTATAGACCATCATCCCCTTTTTGTTGATTATTACTATACACCCTAAAATCCTTTTAAAGCACAAAAAAATTAAATTTTAGTTAAATACAGACCTCACAAGGTTTTACAACATGGAAAGAGTGGGAAAAGGGTTTCTTCTAACTATTAAAGTAGATTTTTATGACTTGAGGTGAAAATATGACCTCTAAAACCTCAGGTGAGCACTTGCAAGTAGGAAGCAAGCTAGATAATTCAGGCATTTATATTCAATAAGGGCACAAATTGTCTTGGTGTAATTTTGGGCACTAACAAGGCATACACATATTAGATTGATCCTTGCCTTCCATACCCTATTTTCAGTCCATATTACCTTCTGGAGGATGAATATGATCAACTTATTCTAATTCTAACATGTGCCATTCATTGATGCATCTACATCATAGATTCAGAGTGTGGTCATAGTTGATGTGTTACTCATCAGTGATATCATGATAAATATCGAAGGGTGAAACATCAATAAATTGAATCAATGAAAATAATACTTTAACTATTTATGATAACTCTATTATGAAATTTGATGGTTAATTTTGATGTGAATTCAATGCATGAATTTTAATTTGATGTGGGAAGGATTACTTATTTATTTTATAGTATGCATTTGTGAATTTTATTTTCCATTTTTATTTTCTTGGGGTTAAATGGCATAGAAGATTGATAGAATAGAAACCAAGACAATTAAAAATTTATGTTGTATTTTTATTTTAGGACCTATGGTTATATTTTATGCATGGTATTTATTTATTTTCCCTGTAGGTCCATGTTATAAAATTATTTCTAGAAAAAAATAATAATTTTGGAAAAATCTCAAACACACAAATCAATTTTAGAAATTTTAATTAATAAAGTTTTTTGAGATAAATGGGTACCTCTAATAACAATTTCATCTAACATATTCAATTTTTCTCAGGCCTCTCACTAGTTTTTATTATATATTTAGAGTGGTAAGTGTTGTGGATATTCCAAAAAAAAACCTCTAAACTTACAGGTCAAAAAACAAGACTTAAAAATAACAATGACAATATTTTCCCATGTTTTTTTAATTATATTTATATAATTCCATATAGATATTGAATTTACCTATAAATAAATACTTTTGATAGATGGGACACTTTCATAAATCTAAATCAACTATAAGCTGGGAACCCCTAACTTAAATTTAATATTAAATATTATCTTGCTAACAACTTAAGTAGGCTAACATAACACATAATGTGTCTTCCTAAAAAATATAAATATAAAAATTTCACAACTAAAAATAGTAATGAACAATGTTTTAAATCCAAACAAAGTTCCAGCCTAGAAAAATAATTAATTTTTTCTTGAAAACCTCTTCCATATCTTATAAAAATCAACATAACCTATGTTTTTTAGCCTTACCTTATGCACCTAATTTAAGGACCACATTTACTTTTCGAGGATGAATGTTATTAGTTTTTCTTACTTTTGATGTGTGTCATTTATTGGTGTCATTGTGTTATAATGCCAAGTGTGTTCACTGGTGATGTATTTCCCATTGATAATTTGATGGAAGATACCATGTCATAATTTTTTAGTGGTTTACATTTATTTTTTTTGTCTTAGAATATTTTTAATTTTTTCAAGGTAGATAACTCAAATTATTAATTCAGTCATAACACATGGTTAATGTATGTTAGAGGCACATATGTTAATTATTGCATTGTATAAACTAACATTTCTTTGAGGCATGTTTATAGTGAATATTTTTATGATGATTATATAATTATTCATATTTAAATATTATCTATGCAATTATAGGGTTATTTAATATGATTTCTTTGTTTCATGTTTATACATATTGATGAAACATGGTGGCTAAACATTTTTGGGGATTGCCTAGTGTAGAGAGATGGAATGAAGGTATGGATTTTTAAAAATAATATCTAGTTATCTTTTAATTTAGTTAAAACAAAGAAAATAGATGGATTGAAAATGGTATTCAATTTTTTCTCAAAAAGTAAAATTATAAACTATCACAAAAAAATTGTTTTCTATAGCCATATAATTGTCATATATTATACAAGTATTTACTTTTTCCATCTTAAAATTTATATGCAATAAAATATTATTGGGTTTTCTTACTTTTTAAAATGTGTTTAGGCATTTATTTTTTCATAAAATTTAAGTGGTTTGAATTTCTTCTTTAAGGGGTTTATACTTATTTAATTCAAAATTCATGTCATTAATATTGTTTTCCTCAATGGTAGTTATCCTATATTATGGGTCAATTTATATTGATGTTAAGTTAGTGCATACTTTTTAATTTGGTGTGGTATGTATTGTGTGTGTTTTTTATGGTATGTATATATGTGACTATTATTTTTTGTTTTGTTTTTTTCTTGTGGTTTAATGGTGCATATTTTTTTCATTGTTTGTAGTTGTTTAGTTGGATTTAAAATTTTATTTATTTATGTTGATATTTTAATGGGTTTGTAAATTTTTATTTGATTATTTGATAGAATATTATTTTGTATTTTAATTTTGATTCAAGGTTTTTTATGGCTACAGAAATTATTTTGAATGTTTTATGCATATTGCATAAACATGATAGTTTTTGTTTCATTTTTAAAAGAGATAGAATCAAAGGTGTGGCACTAAAATTTATTTCCAATTCTCTACTGTGTTTTTTTACATATTAAAAATATGAAACAAAGTGTTTATGCTTAGTGTCTTTTTTTCCATACCTATAAAAATGTAATTTTTTATATATAGAGGCCAAGGGAAAAAATCAATATTGAAAGGTTTGTTATAGTTTGGAGGGCATGGATTTCATTTTGGTTAGTTCAAATGGTTTTATAGAACCCTTTTACAACATTTTTTGTTTATATTTTTATTAAAGTATCAAAGTGGATCCATTTTGTTTTTGCACATGAAAATTATTTTTGTGAATTGGTTGTTATGCTTTCCATGTCTCTTTTTTCTCTTTTTATAAGTTACGTCTACAAATAATAAGCTATAATTAAACATTGAATTAGGAAATACAATAATGTAAAATTTTAAATAATATTAATTTAAAAATTAAATATTTAAGTACAATGAAAAAACTAAAAGTGCATATAAAATGAATGAATGAACTTGGGTTGCGACCATTTTGAATTAAAAAGAAAGAAGAGATTAGAGGAAGAAAGAATAAGTTTCATGATATTATGAAACTCCAACAAGTGAAAAGGATTAAATCATTTTAAAGTGTGATATTAAGCATCTTTCCCCATATTTATTTTGTTTCTTGATTTAAAAATAAATATAATTATAAATTATAATCTAATAAATCATATGAAATTAGTTAAATAAATGTAATGTTAGGTTTAATATGTGTTGAAATCCATTGGAATGAAAATTAAAAAAACTTATACAAACAAGGAATGAGGGAAAAAAATAATTTGAAAAGCTTAATTATAGTTGTGAATGTATGTTTTTTATTATGACATGTTGGTAATCATTGTTTGATATAATGTTATAGAATTTTTAAGATAGGAAGAAAATCTAAGACATTTAACCATAGTACATGGTTTAGCGTATATCTCATAATGGTTCTCTAGGCCAAACAATATGAGGATGTCATTTTTAAAACCTTTTATTATGACACGTGTATGCCTTATAATAATTGTACTATATTGAGCTATGATTTTTATCAGTGCAACTTTTATATGATGTCTAGTAACCATTGTAGTGGATAAAAGTACATTTATTTGAGGCATTTTGTATGAGGCATATTATAAGGTTGCTTATAGATAGAAATGCATGGAATATGTTTTTGGAATATGGGTGTATAAATAATTATTTGGTTTATTTTTTAAATTAAGTCATCAAAACTCATATTAAATTTGTTTTCAATGCAAGATCAATTTTGTCATCATAAATTGAAAGCTATGATGCAATAATTTGATTTATTTTTCATCTAGAGGCCAGGAAAGTAGTGTTGAAATTTATATTGGTAATAATAAATTAAGATGAAAAAATAATTAAAATTAAAATCCATACATTTATTATGTATTCTAAAAAATAACACAAAATAATCATGGAAACGAGGCATACTTAAAAATAAAAATTCATTTAATAATTATATAATTACATAGATCATGTTTTATTATGCATGTTTAAAGGAACATGATATAAATGGTGAATTAAAAATATAAGGAATGTAACTAAAATTTTCCTTGATAAAACATGACTTTATACAATTAAATCATTACCATGCATGCCTTTAATAGACAATCACTGAAGAACTAGCCTAATGTTGGCCACCTTGAGAAAAATATAAATTATTCTATCAAAAAGAATAAAAATAATTAGGGCAAACCACTAAACTTTTACCACATGGAAAATAAAAGGGAAAAAACATCTTATTAAATAATTCTTTGTCCATGAACTTTAAACACAACATAAAATGGATCAAGGCACAAATTCGGTATTCATAGACACAATACAAAAAAATAAGGCTTGTAAAATAGAGAAATCACCTCAACAAAATTATTCCCCTATATTATCCCACACTCAAACATTTTTTTCAAGCAGAGATAATGAAGCAAAGGAATAAAATAAATATTATTTATCACAAGAAGAAACAAATAAAATAAAATAATGAAATACACATTATTTTCATCTCTAGAAATATAAAATAATGACCATGGAAAATAGGATTATGTGCACAAGGATGTGATTTTTTCATTCTCTCAACATGATATCAAATTTTCTCTTGAATATTACAACCTCATATATAGACTAAATTTTTCATATGATTCTGATATAATATCAGTGCCACCTTTCATTTTGGTTGATAATACATGAATAAAACATCCTTATGTGCACATTAAAATATAGTAAAAAATTAATAACAATTAATTTAGGAATGTAAAAATATACCAACACATAAATTTAGGTGACACCTTCGAAGGAAACCACATCAAAGACAATGAAACATATAACTATGACATGGAGGAACCAATGTATGACACATGTTAGAAGTAGGAGAAGCTAATAAAATTCAGCGTATAAAAGAGAATGTTGATTTGTATAGCTCACTATAGATTTAAATTTCATAAGGATGTACAGAATAAGAACTAGAACATTTTTTCTTATACCACATGTTTTTATTTTTTTCTAGGAATTTGGTCAAATATATTTCATATAATTTATATTGTCTATTTTAACTTATTCATATAGTTATAAATAATGTAAGATGTTTTGTCTCATTTTAGGTCTATTGAATGTATGTTTTTTTAATATTTATGTAGACTATTCAAACAAAGTAACTCTGCATTTATTTCTTCAATTTTTTAATGTCATGAGATTTTTTATAATTGTGAATTGATGAATTTTATTGTGTTTTATGGGTGACCAAATAATTACTTGATTATTTTTGGAAAATGGAGGAATTAAATCTCATATTTAAGTTTATTTTAAATTCCTTGATTTTAATTAGGTTATTTCTTTGACATCAATTCATCACTTTGGTTAGTTTATGATGTACAATTATGAATTTGTTTTAATTATTTTATTTAGGTTATCACTTTTAATTTAGATTTAAATATCACAATGGATTCATGAAATAAGAACTATAATACTCTCTCCTATACCATAGGTTTTAATATATTTTTTATGGAGCTTTCTTGTTATGTTTGGTGATCATTGCCTCACATAAAACTATGTTTGGATCAAGTGAATGTTTTTATGTTTTTATTATGTAGCCATATAAAGATGATAAAAAATATTTGATGTAAACTATATGGAATATAGTTGACATAATGTGTAATATAATATAATTGTGTCATTATATGGTTTATCCAAACTAGTAAAATTTTATGGCATAACAACTACAAGGAAGAAAACAAATACCTTGCATAGTATGCAAGTGATTGTCTATGAATTCTAAACCCATAGTAGAGTTGGAAATGTCCTAGATTTTAGTTCATCGATTATATTTGTCATTTAACCCCAATAAAAATTATAAAATAACTTGTGAACAACTACATATAAAAAAATAGGCAATCCTTTTTTCACTAAAAAAAGGCATGCATTAAATTAGCATCAACATTAATCACCATGGTGGATCAGGCCACTAATTTCTTCTCTCACACCACATATTCTCATATTTTATTGGATTTGGATTTGTCTATGCCTCCCTCGATAGAGGTTGTGTTATAAGTTGTTGATCACTCTTGGTGTCAGCCTTTATGTTACGAAGGTATCCCATTTCATTGTCAGAGGAGCTTATTACGAGCTATTTGGCTTTCGAATGCCCCTTCTTGAAAGTTATTCAAGATTCATTTTGGTGGAAGGATGCTCTTCAATAAAACCTTATGGTAGGTTTTGATGTGAAAGATTTTGACTAAGTTTTTTTTGAGCCTCCTTCTGATGATAAGAAGGATCCCCTTGCCCCACTGCATAGCTCTACTACTATTGGGAATATTGTAGGGTCTTCCCCTACTATTGCTAATCATTATAAGACTAATGATGGGACCTCCACTACTTTTATAGCTACGGGGACTACTGCATGGACTTCCCCTATTACCTCTAGAACTATAACAAATGTCTCCCATGATATTATTGTTGTTGATATTGTGACTAAGATCAGAAATGATGTTGTTAGTTTATTATTTATTGTTGGGGTTGATGTTGTTATGTCCTCCCCCATAGGTTATACCCCTTTATGAGGAATTGGTGAGTTTTTTTCCTCCTTCATCTCCTAATTATATGAATAGAGATAATACTGCTTATTAAACTATTGTCTAAAGAAGGAAGCAAGGTCATCCAAAGCACATTTCATAGATTCACTTTCAGGCCAAGGATGTTCAACCTAGTAGGTCAGGTTTGGTTATTGTTTAGTATGTTGTGTGTTGTTAATGTGTTATTTCTGGCATGTTTGAGACCTTTCTACCCTGGGGGATGCCTTGTATAGGGTTTAGGACCCTTTTTCCTATTGATTTAATCAAAAACATTAATCACCCCATGTAGAGGAGACCTAACATCAACATAAATGGTATTAATGTCATTTATTTGATTTATTGAATTCATAATTATTCATATCTAATTTCACACCATCAAAGGGAAACACATCATTAGTGACCATACCCAACACTACCCCACACTTGCACCAATGTAAAGCACATGATAGAAGTAAGAAACTCTTAATAATATATGTTTCATACTCATATGTCAACATATAAAGTTAGTACTAAGAAACATGACCAAAAAAATGAGACAAAAAAAAATACACCCATCTCAACAAAAATATTTCTCTATACTCCCCTTCACTCCAATAAAACATCTTATTTTCATCTATGGAAATAGGCAAGACCCACCATGGAAAAATCACTATCCTATACAAAAAGGTGGTTTCTACATGTTCGCAATGTGATATAAAACTTTATCTCTTAGATTATGACCCCATATATAGACTAATATTTTTCATACCATCATGATATAATAAATTTATCCCTTGACCCATAAGTATGAAAAATATATTTTTTATTTTATTTATTATTTTAATTTTTGAGAATAAATTTAATGTTGGTTTTAATTCCTTGTGTTTGAAAAATGTTATGGGTTTGAAGCCATTGTTTTTAATTTAGACTACAAATTGTATAATATGCAACCACTAGTCCATGAACTCAAAATGCATTATAGAGTGGAAATCTTCTTGGTTTCTATTCTATCAATTTTTTATGACACTTAACCCTAAGAAAAAATTAAAATAACATGCAAAACTACATACTATACAAAAACAAAATAAAAATAGCCAAAAGATCCTTTCCACACAAAAATTAAAAGCATATATTAAATTCACAATAGCTACCCCATCATAATACAAAATTATCATCAACATAAAAAGTATTAATTTCATTGATTCAATTTATTGACCTCTCACCCTTCCATATATATAATTTTATCATAGGTAGACAACATAATGCCAACTATCACACTCGGGCACTATGATATGATAATTTATATAAACAAGATACAACTATTAAATAGAATCTATATGGAATGCACTTTAAAAAATACATTAAAAAATATTATTCTATACGCTTAATATTTATATCATGTTTATATATTAATGCATAATACAATATGATCTATTAAATAACATTTTTTTTAATGTATTTTGTTTTGTTTTTTGTTGCATATTTTTTTATATTTTTGAAACACAGTGGTGTGATTTTTTAATTATGTTTTTTTGGAGTTAAATAACATAGAGTAAACTATTATGTCCAACACAAAAATTCCTATAATCTATTTTAATAATTCCCTATCATATCTGAAACTAAGATGTTTCCTAATAATTTCATTTATGTGTTGGATATATTTATATTGCTACATTAAGTGTTATTGTTTTTTTTCCATGAATATTTGTTTTTATTTTATAATGTCAACATGTTTTAAATTGATTTTATACATTAAAATAATTATCATACATCCAAACTATAATATTTTCCTTAATAAAACTGAAAACTATTCTATCAAACACAATTAAAAAAATGAACAAACCACTAAAATTTTATGATATGACAACTGCAAGGGGAAAAAATAAATATATTTCATTATATACAACTAGTGGTACATGAAATACAAATATAGAATACATTAAAAATCCTCTTGGTTTATATTTAATTAATCCTCTATGTCATTTAGCCCCAATAAAATGAAATGAAAAATTATACACACACAACTAAATACCATAAAAAAATAATAAAATAATCCTTTCCACACCAAGATAAAATGCATGCATTGAATTGAAATCAATATCCACTTCCTCACTATAAAAGATACACATCATATTTATTAAAAAAAAATTTAAAAAAAAAAAATTAAAAAAAAAAAAAATCATTAAGTGAATTTAGTAGCTTCACACCTATCAATATCTATTAATACATTTCCAGTGGGAACACATTATCAGAGACATTTCCTTTCTTATCCTTTCTTTCATGTCCTTTTCTTGAAACAAAAATGTTGGAATGTAGGATAGTGTATTCAATTCTTTTTTGTGGATGGGATTAATTTTTTTGGGCTAGTTGACTTGTTTTCCATTCCTTCATTTGTTATTTTGGATCATGTTTATGACTACTAAGTTTATGCTTGATCTATGGGTATGAAAAACAATGTTGGTTTGAATACCTTGGGTTGGAAAAATTTGATAGAAGTAGATTCATTTTGGATGGATATTTTTTTGCCTATAATAGTGTCATGCATTAGTCTACATGAAATAAAACCATATTGGTTTTAATTTATGTTCTATTTATATAATAATACATAATGTAATATGATATGTGCCATTATAGAAAAAAAATGAGATAAATGAGTGTTAAATGGGTCCCTCACAATATTTTATTTAAAATTAATAAACCAAAAATATAGAACTCCCCACAAGAGAAGAAACAACCCAAAGCTCATAAAAATAGTAAGAATTAAACCAACATAAAACTATAAAAACAACCTAAATAATCAATAAACTAAGTAAATCCCCAAATCAACCCACATCAGAACCCATATCAATTATTGGCAAAAAAAACTCTCCTAATTCTCCTATATAAGAGGTCTTCCATCATCAATTATGAACCCCTCTCAATGGCATTCATGTCATCCATCTACAAGTGTTTTTCTTCCATCCTCCTACCTCTACATCTCAAATAATTATAATTAGGAGTGGTTAACATTAATTTCTTATGGGAAAGAGAGATAAATTCAAAAGAGGTCAACACAAAGATACATTGCTCCTTAGTTAAGTCCAAAGTTTTCTCCATATTAAGATGTGGTTAGTATATATTTGCCTATAAATCCTCTCAACCTACCAAAGTGGCCCTTATTTACTCTATGACTACTAAAGGGACTCCACCTATCCATACTTAGTCTCCTCATGAACCAAATGATTCCTTTAAAGATATTCTAAAGGTTCATCAAGATCTCCAACTCTATCCTCTTAGGAAGGGACTATTGGAGAAGAGGAAGTTTAAACTAAAAAGGTATCCACATGAACCAAATATGATTCCCTTAGAATCCAATTCTAAAATCAAATTGAACTCTACCCCTGAGACCTCAGAAAGGGACAACCACAATTTTTTGACCAATATTGTTACACCAAAAATATCTAAGAGAAATCTTTCTAGCTCTACTCTTTAAAGTCACATGTTAAGCTTGGATGAAATCTGAACCAAGTTAGCCAATGGACGAGAAGAGTCCATAAGAATGTAAACCTAAATTAGTTAGACTAATTTTCATCCACCCTTATATTAACCTTAATGAAGGAACTAGTATTTTCAATAAGGAGCTTGATAGACTAAGAGTTTTTAAGTAATAACCACAAATGATACATATGAATCAAAATAGGGATTTTATCTAACATATTAGAGAATATATTGAAGAGAGTTCTCTAAGGGATTAATATTAGACTTACTCTCCCATAAAACCATGGCCCAAAATACCAAACCTAGTCTCAATTATTACTAGACTAAGAATAAAAAGGAAAGAAACCATTCTGTAGAGATTTAAGTGAAGGTCAACCAATATCCATCCAAGTGGAGTCCATCTAGACACATACCAAAAAAATAAGGATTTGAACCCCAAAAATATATAACAAGGGATATCTATTCCATATTTTTAGAAAAGAGATCCAAGCCATAATCAGGAAGATAAAGAAGTGTTATATCTATCACCATCTTTAATGAAATATCCCTTAAGAAAACGGGCTTGTGAACCCTGATGAGGGCCTATCGCCAAATCTTCATCGTCACTCAAACTAAAATAAACCTCCTTATTTGATCCACACAACCCTTGGAACACCACCAATGTAAACCACTGAACAACCAACTTGGGATAAGAGAGTGGATTGAGTTTAAGGATATTTAACTTGAAAAAATTGGTAAAGTTATGAAAAGGGTTCCCATAATTAGAGCACTCCTCAAACACTTGGGATTATTCCTCATCTCTTACAGTTTGAGGAGGGATGCTAATATTTTTCACCTTCCCACCTATCCCCAAATCATCTATAACCACCTACTTGAAGCTCTTATTGGCCAAAGGAACCCTACATCCCCTTCTAAGGTCATCACATATCTTCCCCAAACCCAAAACTTAAACCCGAGATCTCATCAAGGCCATTGTCTTGCCTCATCTTAGCACTCTCAAACTAAATCTAGTTATTTCCATTGCCATTCCCTAATTTTCTATTATAGTATTATTAAATGCATGTTTTTTTTTTTCATATTTATGAAGATTACTAAAGCATAGTGGCAACACATTTTTAGGGGGATTATCTAGTATAGAGAGATGGAATGAATTTTTAGAATTAAATTTTATTTAGAATTATCTTTTTATATTTTTAAATCTATAAAAATGGAGGGATTCAAAATGGTATTAAATTTCTTCTTACAAATTAAAATAATAAATTAACAGATAGAAAAAAAAGAGGGATTCCAAAAGGTATTAAAATTATTATCATAAATTTAAATAATCAATTGTCACTAAAAATGGTTTCTATAGATATATAGATAAGTTGTGTATTATACAAGGTATTTTTTTATTTTCCATATGATTCTCATGCTATAACATTTTAGTGATTTTCCATTTTTTACCTGTGTGGATGTGTTTAGTTGGCTTCAAATGTGTAATGATTTTCACTACTTTTAAGTAGTTTAAATTTATTTATTTTGAAATAAGTGACATTAATACATTTTTTTTACCTTTTAATGTGCACTGTGAGTTTAAATAGCATTTTTTCTTGATAAATTATTTTAATTTCTAGGAATAAGTTTAATGTTGATTTAAATTACTTTGGTTAGAAAAAACTAGATAACATGTTCAAATTGAATAAAAAGTGAATGTATTTAAGATTTTTTGCTTTCATGTTTTCATGAAACATAAAAGTTGTTTTTTAATTTATTTGATTGCCTCTATCTAAAGGAAAAATGTTGAAGTATAGGAGACTAGATTTAGTATTTTTATGC
Source organism: Torreya grandis (assembly GCA_037957365.1). Classification (NCBI taxonomy): domain Eukaryota; kingdom Viridiplantae; phylum Streptophyta; class Pinopsida; order Cupressales; family Taxaceae; genus Torreya; species Torreya grandis. Next base: position 143,116 of record JARHVA010007229.1, on the reverse strand, counting down.
ATAGGGAAATCATGTTTTTTTTCTCATAGAGGAATTCAAATCAATATTGAAATAGAAGGCTCAAAATATAAGAGAATTAAATCATCTAATAATCTCCAAAGCAAAGGTTTTTTTCTATAAGGTACATAAGGAAAGGTTCACTCCACTAAATCACTAATGGTCATTCACTAGAAACGCTACATATTGTCACCAAATGAAGGTTATTATTCCATGAATTCTCTTTCACATTTTAAGCAAACATATGAGTGAGATTCATAAAAATATAAAGTAACTAAAATAGAACCACATTTATGTATCATAAAATAAAGAAAATAATCCTTTGAGCATATGCATACCAATATAAAATGCATGGATTCCTATCCATAACCCAAATACCCTATGTAATGGTCATCATGTTTCATTATGTGTCTTGAAGTTAAACAACCTCATTACACCATCTCCCTCATAAGTCTTCATGATACACCAGGATATCATGCTAAGGTCTATAGGTAGATATTTAATTATACATGTTCATGATCTAATGAGGCTCTAAAAATCATAAAAAATTACTCTTATTTATGTTCAAGGGAATTTTAGGCTCTCCATGATTTCCCATAGGTCTACAACTAGGCTTATTGAACAACAATAGTGGTACAATCATTTATTAGGACCAAATTAGTGACATGAAAGGTCATATATCATTTTGAGAGATTTTTATAAGGATAATATATGATCATAAAACCTTTTTATAGTATTTTAAATACTTATTACTTGATTTTAGGACCTAATACCATCCTCCATGCTCATAAACATGCATGCATCCATGAATCTTAGGCCATTTCTATATAATTTCAATATACACATGCCAAATAATGACTTGAAATTTTTATTAGGAGAGATATTAAGTTTTATTATATCATTTCAAGGGTTATATAATCCATTTTAGGCAATTAGGAGACAAATTTCTCCCATCGGGTCTTTAGAAGGGTTTAACAAGGGTTTTAGGTGTCTACCATCTTAACGATGATTCATAAAGTATAGGGATCTAATCTAAGAAAAATGATAGAATATGGAAGTAGGTAATGTAAACTATCATCCCTTATGATATTTATCTCCCATGAATCTCCTTTTTAAAATTTTGAGCAAAAGGAAATGCTCCTTGAGCTCCTCCTTAGGCAAAAATAGGGGTTTTGAAAGACCTCCAATCTTAAGGATTGTTTATAGAGATGTTGGGGTGGAAGAATGAAATAATTATCTGAGTTTGAATTATAATACTTTATCACCATATATTATTTCAATTTTACACCATGCATCTTCTTCATGTATTTTTGAGCTTCTCAAAACTACCTCTTGGGCCTGCAGGACTATGTGTGAGACCGAGAGAAAGGATTTTCAGACCAAAACCACTCAAAGCATATTTTATGGTTATAAAATCCTATAAATAGGTCTAAAATAATATATTCCATGTTTTCCAATTATCTATAATGGTTATTAACCTTCCAAAAAAATTAGTAACCTAATGTTCATAATTTGAGGGTTTGTAGGCCATTAGGTCAGTCTAGCCCCAAAGACCTTATTTGGGGTTTTATTCATCATTCCAAGGATCCAATCCTTGTGAAAATATATACATATAATATCATAACCTCTAAATATCCCTCATTCCTCAATTCACCTCAATAATTGAAAAATTATTCAAGTTCTATACATAGACCTCTATGGTGTTCATTAGCTCTCTTGATTGTATTCCTGAGAATCTTCTAATTTTAATGGTTTTATTCTTGTAATACCTATGTCTTAAATTTTATAATATTTCCTAGGGGTTTTTATGATCTCTCTTAAATATTTAATCTCCATTCTCACTACAATAACTCGCACTATCTCCAAACTCGTAGAGGCATACTTGAAGTTCTTCATTGGCTATGTTTAGGCTTCTCATATCTATCCTCTTATGTATTTCAGCTATTTTGAAACCATTTACCACTCTTAGTGACTATAACATGTACATGTGACCTATTCAAAGTTTTAAATAGTTACTTATTGCCTTGAAAGATATAAAACACCACATCATTGCAATATTTTGTTCCCTTTTGGTCAAGAGTGAGAACCTATAGGTCTGCAAACATGTAGGTATTCATTTACCTCATTTTAACCATTAAAATGTGCTTTTTGGCCTCTAATGTTTTATAAAAACTTAATAAATCACACATAATTATAGGTAGGATCAAAATCTTCTTTAAAACACCTAAAGTGTCTTAAAACACATACCTCTACCTACACAACCTTATTTGATATTCTTGATTATGTTTTGGCTTCAACTGGTAATTTTTCTTTTTTAAATTTCTCACCTTAACACTTGAATAGGCCTTATTCACCTTGAATGTCTTGATCACATTTTTTATTGTCTTTATTTCATGCCTCACTAATTTTCCATTCTCTTGATGAATTCAATTAATTATCTCGAAGGCTTAGACAAACTTATCATAACCATGTTCTTGACATTATACAGTACATACATAGGGTGAATTAAGAATATTGTAATTGAATTTTAACATTGTGAGATCTTCAATGAACCTCAGGGTTGTAAAATCCACTTTCTCATATTTTATAATCTCATCTAACTTATACATTCCAATAACACTTCTATGAATAACCAAAATGATGAATAAAACTAGCATTAGACCTGCCAATATGAACCTACATCTTATGAAGTAAGAATGATTTGAGTTAGATGGTTTTTCATTTATATGGTAAATTATTGATTAATCTAATATAAATAATAACCAATAAATGATTATTGTTGTCTCCTCTCTCAATTGAGGAATAATACAAAATCTTTCAAGAATAACATTTTCAAATCACTTACAAACTTAACATTTTCAAGTGATCCTCTATGCATTTGGTGTTTTTTTTGAAATTGATTTTGTGTTTATATTTATATAAAAATGTAGATATTAAAGAACATGAACATCACATTGATCATCCTTCTTCAATCAACTTAATTGTTCAAAATATCCTTGATAACCTCAAGAACTTAGTTATCCTACTCAACTATTAGACCAAGTAGGTTCTCTTAACAATACATCCAATGAATACTTGAAAAATTAATAAACTTGGTGTTTCACATATTTTAGGACCCAAAATAGAGACTTTACAATCATCTAAGTGTATTTACCCTCTTCAAAACTGATGATAAAAATAGAGAACTGAGATGGTGGGGTTTTTGTAAGGTTTAGACCACCCTAGCTTCATATCCATTATTCATAAATGATAAAAGATAAAACTAAAAATCATTTCCATATATTGAAATTGAATTTCATCCTCCAACTATGGATAAGATATATTGATCAGAATCTTCTACAAATTTATAGATCAAGCATGTGAAACTACCCCCTGTGAGTCTTTCAAGAGCTTGATGGAGTATCTGATGCAAATCTTGGTTGGAAATGGTTTTTCTAAGATTTTCAAAGCATTATTGGATACTTATTGACCTTTTTTAATGTACCAAAGTATTTTCATACTCCTTTATCTCTAAACACCTTCTCATATTCCTTCTTAGAATGTTACAAAATGGAGAAGAAAGCATTTCAAATGGTTATAACATTATAAGGAGATATTTGACCTTATTTAAGGCACTTTTACATACCAAGGGAGTACTATATATTCCTTGACACATGTCATAGGACCTATAAGTACTTCCTAAACCTTGAATACCTTTTGAACCAATTTGACCAAGACATGACATAACTAGACAAGCACAAACCAATATGAGCCATTAGCTTAAACTTGTCAAATTTACCTTAAACTATGCTAATATGTATTTAAAAATATTACCAATGAATATATTGACAAAATTAGAAATTGATAGATAAAGTGTTTTTGAACCTATCTAATAGTATCCAAAAAAATTCTAACAATACCTTTTCATGCAATGTTATTTGCAATTGATATTTTCTCATGGAAAAGAAAAAACCATATACAATTGTAATAACTTTAATATTGTATTGAGAAGGTATGAAAATCAATTGTTCTATTACTAATCCCATTTTTCATGACACTTCTAATCTATTTTTCACAATACAAATAATGAGTGTTGATTTTATTTTTTAGTCTTTTGTTCATAATTATTAAAGAGAATGGTTCTTGGAGTCAAATAATTTCAGAGTATCCTTTAAAAACCTTTGTTTTCATATCATACAATAATTATATTCCATGGGATTCTATTTAATTGAGATGATTTATTGTTTGCATTTTTTTATGTGCAATGAATATTAAAATTTTACATTTATCCCACATGTTCAACAATAAGAATGAAAATTATTTTCCATCATATTGAGACTCTTTAAGTTACATGATATTATTTTTTTTTTCATGTATGTTGATGACATTTTATATCATAGAATGGTTCAAGAGGTTAATGATTTTTCAATTATTCATTTAAAATCCATTTTAGTTCATATCCTTCATTACATTCCATGAAATATCTCTCTTTATGGGTGTTACTTTTTCCCCAATTTTCATGTAATGCTTATGTTGTTAGGCATTAGTATCTATTGAAAAAACCTGACATTTACATACCATTAAAATTACAAGGAAAAAATGACTTATAAAAAATACAAGTGATAATTTTGAATCATAATAGATATTAATAAATGAGAATGTAAAATACACTAAAAAGGGACTTATAAAAAATACAAGTGATAATTTTGAATCATAATAAATATGAAAAAATGAGAATGTAAAATACACTTCCAAAAAAAGAAAGAATATTCTGTCATGTTATAAATTTCCCATTAAAATTTCTCTCATATATTGAAACCATGCTATTTTTCATACATATTGACTAATGCATGATGTTATTTTATGAACAAGAGATTTTCCACCAAATTGAATCTATTGCCGGTAATATTTTTCCATGAAATTCATTCAAATTAGCATTACTATTCTTCTCAAAAAATAAAAGAATAAATAAAACTAAAAAAAACTTTTTATTTTCATGAATCAAAGGATAATCTCAGTATTCATAGACATCAAAAATAATTTTTATTAGTTTTTATTAATAATGTTTTATTAGTTTATTCTTATTATAAAGAAATGTTGGATCATTTCCTTTATTTCATTTATTCTACCTAAAAAAATGTTGGCATGCAAGAAAGATAAGGGTGGTTCCCTTTTTTTATTATTTTTATTTTGATAGAGAAATGTTAGTTCCTTTCCTTTATTTCATCACCTTTCCCTTAAAAAAATTTAGAATGCAAGAGAGTGTATGGAAATCATTTTAATGAGGCTATTTCTCTGTTTACCATGTCTTCTTTTATTTTTATGCTAAATTTTCCTCCTAAAATTAAATTACAATTTTTTTTAATAAAGACAATCAAATAAATGAAACAAAAGAGCAACCTTATTAAAAAGAACCAAAAAATTATGTTTGATAAGAAATACAACAAATCAATCACTAAAAATACACTCACTAGAGATGAAAGCTGATTTTAGCACATCATCAATGTAATGTTAAACTTTTTCTCATATATTGAGACTATGTTGGGTTTATTCCACATACACCAATGCAAGGCACAATTCTAATCAAAATTGATCTCTTAGAAAATTAAACCTATTGCTCACAACTTTAAACTAATTATT
>JARHVA010007229.1:130000-132500 GCA_037957365.1 Torreya grandis | reverse complement strand
AGATGAAATTTTAAATCATGTTATAAGAGAGAGAAAAATACCAGCAATCTACCTCGAAGTCTAAATACTAACTAGGAAAATTAATGAAGCTTGAAAATAAATTTATTACACCCCTAAATTAATAAGGAAAAGTTTGATTAGGTTGGATGTAAATAGTGAAAAACTTCTCATAAACTTATCTAATGTCACATGGTGTTCTTTGAGGAGATTCGAGGGGAAGATATAATATTTATGTTCTTCAAAAAAATTATACTTATCCAATTCTTCTCTTTATTTTAAATGGTAATTCTACCTATAATCAATTATTGGGAAACATAATGGGGAAAATTGGAATATAAATCTAATCCATTTTTCAAAATCATTAATAATAACATGGAAGTAAAGGATAATCTTGGTCTGGACACATGACAAAACAAGTAGGGAGTATGTCTCCCTCATCCTTAACCTACCTAGTAGAATTAGCCATCTATTTGAGTAATTTTAAAACATCTTATTAATAAAATCCACCCCAAAATTCACAGATTATTTACATATCTCCTTTCCCACAACATTGAATTATGGAATGTTTCAACCTTCATCTCCTCTTATATCTTCTTCATGATTTCAAGGGGCCTAAGGTGTTCCTCTCTCACCATAAGTGGACAAATATATTCATATTCCTCATAATAAATCCATTATTGATCACACAACCATTCATTATTTATATAATATACCAAGAATATGATATATACCTCCCCAATAATTTTATTTGGATTATAGGAGGAGAACATGGGAAAAATAAGATTGTGGATATATGCTTTAAACATTAGATTTATATCTTATTTATACAAAACTCAAAACACCTTTCCATACATATTTAGGGATGTCAAATTTGGTATCTCATTTTTAAATTCTCTCTTAAAAATAAATGTGATCTATCTCTCCTTTAATATTTTCATAAAATTTATAAGGGGATCTAAAAGGAAAAATATTAGAAATAATGTTTGTTGCCAATCTAAGAAAAAAAAAATTAGCTAATCTATTTCCTCATTTTTTGACCTATTCTCTTATAATATTTTCATTTAATCTTCTTCCAAGCTATTTAGTTTCCCCTTAATAATATTTTCATGATTGCTAATGATAGAATGAGCCTCATCAAGGGTGAGTTTTGAAGAATGAACATGTGTGTCTTGAGCAAAATCATTTTTTAACTTCAATACCAACTATGGGATAATAAAAGGGTCCATAATGTTTTTATAAAAATCAAATAATTATGAGGGTAAGGTTTGAAATTGACTTCCACATAAATTTTCCTCCTTTTTGTATGTTTTTTACTATATGAATCCTCACCTTGTATACCTTCATGATTTGAGGATATTTCACTTCTAAATGGATTTTTATAAAAATAAGTTATTCATATATGTTTATTTAAAACCAATCCCTTCTCATTCACCTCACACCCACCTTATATTTATTTCATTCCCATCTTTTTAGATTCAAAAGGAGGAGGAGGAATGATAGAACATGAAAAAAAAATACACAAGGGACATGATTGTAATGCTTGGACAGAACATATAATATGAGAAACTTAATAATACCATGATTTCCAAGGGTAAAATAATTTCCATTTTAAACGTATAATGTTATCTTTCACAATTATTTTAACATGAAAAAAGGTATGTTGAGAAGATCATTATGTATAAGATGAGAAAGTATCCTAAAATTATAACCAAATATGAGTTAATATCTCCCTTTACAAGTTAAATATTGATGTATAACTTTATAAGTTTGAGGTCAAATTGAAGGAATGGAAGTACAAAGAATGCCCTTACTAGTTATCTGTAATTGCTTCACCAAGTAGTAGAAAGTTGTCTCTACATTGATAAATCTTAGTTTTCACAACATAACACCTCCCTTATAATAGAATTATGCCCATAACATTTTCTCAAATAGCTTCATTGACCTTAATATGCAATCCTCTAACTTTAATAACTCCTTTTTTGAAATATTTTGTAAATTCAAGGGATTCAAGGGTAAATTCCTTATTGAGATGTTTTGAAAAAAGTTGCCCATTTATCCTTATAGATGATTTCATAACATTAAAGGTTTTTATTTAGATCCCCATGATCCTAGATTTTTAAATGATTTACCCTTTGTATTAGATAGCTTCAGTAATAGATAATGAGAAAATAAAGGTTTTTAGAAGAGATGCAAAGTTGTGGAATAGAAAATTGAAAGGTAAAACTTCAAAAGACTATGAAAACAATAAATTACATAGAACCCAAAGACCATTGGGATGTGCAATTATGAAATGATATATAATTTAGAATAATGTAGAATGACACCATAAAATCATGAATTCTAAATTAATTCACCACTATGTTCTTAACAATTTATGAAGATAACCCTGTATATTAACCACCATGAAGAGACATGATAATATCCATTATGAAACATAAGATGGTATGTTTTATTGACTTAATTATTCCAAAAACATGATATATCAGTATTTCCATCTCTT
>JARHVA010007229.1:75000-125000 GCA_037957365.1 Torreya grandis | reverse complement strand
AAGGTGTAATTTTTGTAATTGGTTTCCATTTTGGGAAAACATATAGTTATTTTCTAAGCTTTTAAGGCTTCTAGATTAATTTTTGACATTTTTATGAAATCCAAATATGCCAGAATTAAATTTTAAAAATGTCACATCTCCCACAAATAATGAGAGCTTGAATACATTAACTCATAAATTTCCCCATGAACCTAATTACAAATATATATAACATGATTTTTGTATCACTTGGTTACAATTAAGTTGATGATTAAACAAATTACTCAATTGGTTGACTCATAAATATATTTTTTTTCTAATTTGATTCCTATGAACTTAATTATGACTATAAAGTGTGAATTAGGGCTCAATTGGCCCCAATTTCATCATTTATTGAATTAATTACATGATTAGTTTAATCAATGATGAAATTTGGGCCAATTTTATCCTCATTAATCTAATTCTAACTATATAGTGGAATTTGGGGATGAGTTATCCCCAATATAATGATTTATTGAACTAATTACTCAATTTCTTAAATCAAATATGCAAGTTTTACTAATTTGATCCCTATGAGCCTAATTGTAACTATATTATATGATTCAGGGCTCAATGTTTCATAATTTCATCACTTGCTGAATCAATTATTTAAATGATTCAATCAAGGGCATGATTTGGGACCAATTGAGCTATGTGAATCTGATTACAACTATAAAATGTGATTTATAGCTGAATGGGTGTTAATTTCATCATTTACTGAACCAATACCTTGAATATTTCATTCAAGGATGTTATTCAGGCCTATTTTACCCACATGAACATAACTAGGACTACATAATGTCACTTAATTTTCAATTTCCTCTAATTTCATTAGTGATTGAACTAATTACTTGATTTGTTAAATCATGGATGCAATTTTAGCCATTTTTTCATTGTGGACATAATTATGACTATACATTTTGATTTGGGGTTTAATTGGCCCCAAATTCACCACTAATTAAATTAATTACTTAAACCTAATGGCAATTATATAATGTTATTTAGGGCTCAATTGAGAAAAATTTCATCACTAATTTATCCAATTAATTGATTAGTTTAATTAGAGACATAATTTGGACCAATTTGAACCAAGTGAATCTAATTATTACTATATGAAGTCATTTAGGTCTCAATAGGACCTAATTTCATCATTGATTGAAAACATTACTTAATTGGATCAATCAAAGACAAAATAAAAGGCAATTTTACCCCTATGAATCTAATTACAACTTGTAGATACTAAAATCAAGTTCTTGGTAAATGAGAATGACAAGCTTGATACACATTTACCATGTATGACTTGAGAACTCAAATAAGGTCTAAATCTACCATTGTATGACACTTACATGTTATCTTATGAGTCAACCCTTTTGTTACTTTTGTTTATTTCAAACCAACTAAATATCATGCACAAACATCTTGATACTCTTAGTTATGTCTTCCTATACACAAGTCAATTCTATCAAACTTGGTCATTATCACTACTTAATACTGACCCAATATTTTTGGTACCAACCTAATTCCAACAATGGATATATTTTTTAAATTAAGCTCATCCTCAAGTTTAGCCCATTAACCTAGTGTGTCATTGGCATGAGAAATTATTAAATTAGATCTATATATATAAAAAATTCAAGGTCTAACTAAAAAGGTACTTAGCACTTATTTAATAAATATTTATACACTTACACATTGAGAAAATATTTCCTATTATTCTTAATTTTCAAACATATCACTAGAATTAGTGACAAGCCAAGTTTGAAGCACTCTAAATCTAATTCATATCAATAATTATCAAGTATTAAATCCACATCATTAGATGTATGCATATAGTGAAGGATAAAAACTGCACAATCATAATAGGTGGGAGATCTATGTGTGGTTTTAATTCACTCCTACAAGTATTGGATACATATTTAGAGGTAAATCATTATACGGGTGATTAAATTCAGTTGCACCCATTACACTTCCCCATTTTTTGTATTTTTTATCCCTCACAAGCACACATAGTGCATTAAGGTAAAGAAGATTTATTTTTGGAGTTGTACACATGATCAAGGTTAAATATCTTAAACATAAAGCAAGTAAATACATTCATAGGTTATCATATGTTCAATGTGCCCTACTTATATAGAGGCTAGTATCAACTAGAGATATTAACCCAAACTTGTAGAACCTACCCAACACAAGAAATCAATTAGTTCTAGAACTGAAGAACCAACGGGAATAATTTATCTTAAATTTCACTTTTATAATATAATAACAGTCAAATATTCAATCAATAACATTAATTATCTTTATTTCTATAGTATATTATATATTTAACATATACGACTTATCAAATAATAAGAATCAACATTATTCTTTCACATTCAGATGTATGCTTGAATTCCATTTCTAATATCTAAGTTACATTTTGAATTATGTTTCATTAAATTAATCTTAACCATAAATACAAATTAGGGTAAAATATATTGGTGAACTCATACACATCAAAAAATGTAAAACCTTAGGTTTTCTCTTAAGGTTTCATTTTTTTTAGGGTTTTAGATTTCAACATTAGTTTTTTAATTTTTAAAACTATTTTTTATTATTACCTAATAATACACATTAATCATGACCATGTTGAATTAATATTATTGGCTAAGATAATTAATGAAGTTACTCTTTTCATATTGTTCTACTTGGATAATGTATCTTATTTGTATCAATTATGTAAGCAAATGGGTAACAAGGATCAAATATAAATTCACTGATAAGGCTAAAGCTAAAAATGAAAAATCCTTAGCCTTCCTACAATTTTATGGTTGAAATATCCATCCAAAAATTATTATTTTTACTATTATAATCCAAAGAGCATGAATGAATATTTCTTCTTCTCCTTTCACAATCCTTAAATTTGTACTATCTACCATCCCACTCCTATTATTTTCCCATGACTGATCATGGATTTGGTGATCCATGATATCAATACTAGATGAGGTAAGGTTCCCTATCATATATTTTAGAATGAATTTATTCAATGTGTTCCTCCTCAACCCCATTAGCCTCCTACAATACAAATTAAGCAACCTAAATTTTATGATATCATTGATCAACTAAAGAGCACCCATGTTAGGATTTATATGATTGAGTTACTCAAAATATCCATGATATATAATGATATCTTATACAAGTTATTTAAATATACAACTCTACCTAGTGATTTAAAACCTAAAAAAATTAATTCCATTATTAATAAATTCATCACTTTTGATGAAGAATACTTACCTACACAAGACATAATAGAGAAAAATATATTTTCATTCAATTTATAATGTAAACATAGTTGATCAAATGTCTGTTTGTAGATAAAAGTTATGGATTAAAAATTTATGACACTAACTTATTATAATTATTGGGGATCAACATGGGTACTATTCAAAAATTAGATTAGAGTAATAAAATATTCAATGACACCCTACATTAAATAATTGGAATAATTTCCTTAGATATAATAGCATCTCCCAAGATGGTACCTACTAAATTTCATGTGATGCCTAATCAATTAAATTAAAATTTAATTTTGGGATGACCATGGAAAAATTATATGGAATTAATATCATGGGCATTACATAAATGTATCAAATTGATGCATTAAGGTTATTCTTATTCAGATTCAGTAGATGATGAACCTATTAGTTATTTCATAATGACCTAATCTACTTATGAGGAAAAATCACAATCATAGTATGAATATCATACTAGTGTGTCCCTGTCACAACCCATCCCAATATCTCAGATGCATGCATATGAGGTGGGTGATTCAAGTATATAAAATTATGAGGAACCAATCATAACACATAATTCAATAGTACCACATGAGCCATGAGTTAATATAGATCAACCATAACCTATTCTCAATATTAATTTATGATCAATAAATAGTAATTATCCCCTACTAATAAATACTATTTTATTCAAAATGGATTTTAAAAATATATAATAAGTCATTTTCCAAAGTTTAATTAAAAGGAATTGACTTTTTAAATCTGAATGGGAATTATCTGAACAATTCTGAATATGAGTATATTGAAAACACATACAACTCTATTATTCATTTAAACTAATCCATTCATATTTTTATCCCTCAAAATATCTCTTAATCAATTTCCCATAATTAATTTCCAAATATCAATGAATAGTTTAAAACTGATGAAATACTAGAAAACTAAAAAATAGAGACAAGAGATTATTTATGGGATTCACCAATTGGATACATACCCAGGTTAATTTTAAATGTTCCATTATAAAATAGGATGTAAATATAGTATTTAAAACTTACATCCATGTATGGTTTAAGAAAACTTGCATCTCTATAGAATATGAAGAACTCATCTATAGTGAAATCCCTCTTCTCTTCAACCAAATGAATATCTACAAGTGCTTATAGCTTTCTTAAATGGGTTAATTAATTCTCTCAATAATATTAAAATAATACTCTCAAAGGATTTATAAAATATCCTTGGATTTACAAATCTCTCTATAATTTATATAGGCTAAGAAAGACTAAGGAATAGACAAAATTTAAAACATGGTCAATTCACTGAACTAAATAACCTATGTTCTTCAAGAAAAATAGACATTCATATATATGTATCATCTATGCTTTAAAATATTTATAACATTCCTTCTCTATCAAAAAATATAAGTAACCTGTATCTTTCTCTATTGACTGTCTATAAGATGTTTCAGAATGCTAAAAATCCTCAATATATAAAAACTGACATATATCCAATGTTGGCTAACAACATTATATTCTCTCCTAAGTACATTTAAACTCCATAATATTCTTTTCATGATTTTATAATGGAATTAAATCCCATTAAAAATGGGTAGTTTAACGCCTTGTCTTAACTATAGTGGCACTTACCCCAAATAATACAAACACCTTATTTTATTTAATAAAGAAATGTTTACCATATTTGATTTGGTCCATGTAGAGCATATTATACCACTAAAACCATATGACCTCCACTTAATTTTCCCAAGTCTAAAACCGTATCAGCTTCACCAAAACTATCGACCATCTTTGGATAATCAATGTGGGAGGAAGGTTAATGGGTAAGACGTGCATGACAAAGAAGATTGTTTAAGAGAGCCAAAGTTAAAGGATATTAAAATTGGAGTAAGTGTTTAAAATATCCCTTTTAAATCAGTCTAAACAAATACCATTAATACCAAATTTACCCCCATCCAAAGTGAAATGGATGTTCCACATAGAAAAAAGTAAAAGTGGGGTGAATTACATGGAATAAAGTTTGTTGGGGATTATTTTAAATACATATCCAATGATTATTTAAAAACTATGAATAAATAGGTTATTAATTTGGGATATCAAATGGAGGATATTTAATTAAATTTGGATTTAATTAGAAAACATATCCTGTGGTTATCAATAATCATAATGAATAGGATATTAGTAATATTTTGAAAATGGAGGAATTACTATGGGAACCATTAGATATGTGGAAGGAGTAAATAAATATATATAGGAATATATCAGTGGCATTAATAGAATTATATAAAAAATTTGGTAGCATTGGATGTCGGGGTAATGTGGGTAAATGGCCAATTTCATCCCCCATCTACAACACAACACCCATTAACAACATAATAAAATAATTATAATATAAAAAGTAATTGTATAAAATCTTTATATTTTTTCCATATGTCAATTTTCCATAATAACACTTATCATTTCCACATTTTTCCAAACCATGAAAAAAATCTTTCGGATCAAACCTCCCCAAAAAAGAGGCTTTTGGTCTCCAAAAGTCTAGATAATCCAACTGACCCAAAAAATCTTTGTGAGTTCTCTTCTTACCATTGACAATCTTTCTATACTAATTCTAAACATACAGGATCCAAAATAGCATATGAAGGAGTTATGAATCTAATCTATCAAAATGACATAATAAAACTCTATTTGAAATAAATATTAATGAAATAAGATGTTATAGAACTTTCTTGCAAGAATTCAACTATCCAATTGAAACTATAACTTGATTATGGAGAGTAAAGCAAACTCTTTATCCATTCTACCAAAATAACTTATTACCCAAAATAACCATAACATCTGACAAATTTTATCAACCTCTGCACTACATGAAGACTATAGTGTTCTCCTTGTTATATCCAATATCATATAAGGGAAATCAAATGTTGCATACCAAATAATGTCATAGATCACATGTGTACAAAAATACCCTATAGGACTTGTCAATAAATTGAACATATATATACTTGCATTTATAAACATTTCCCAAGATATAGTGGGACTTAAACGTATAACTATAAAAATGTGTAATTAATTTATTCATCTTAAGGTCACTGATGTATAATATGCACAAATAAGAGCCTATTTACAAACTCATAAACTTTGCAAGTAACTGTAAGTCATATCACAAACATGATAAAACTAAGAATTTTAAACCTATCTCAAATTTTCTTCATTGTTGACTGATCCACAATTCATACCTCCACATCTCATCCAAATGAGTTAGTTTTCCCAAAAAATTTATCACAATAAAAAACTAAAATAGGAAATAGCAAATATTCTTCAAAACACAAGTTTATCAAAATTTCCTCCTCTGGATCTAATAGTTCAGAATTCTCTAAAAATAGTATTGAAGATAAACTAAGCATACTATTATATACTATATTTATGCTTTTATAAAATCTATCCAAGTTAACCATGTTATCAATAAGGGTTGCTCCCTCTTCATGATTTCTAATAACTAAATGGAAAGTTGTTTCATCTTATAACTCTATCTTAATAAGAGTTATATGATCCATTTTTTTTATAAATAAAAATTCTTTAAAAAAAATTCCAAACAAAGGCATATTTTACTCCCATAGCAACCTTACATAAAAGATTCAACCAAAACTATGCAAACATAGTTACGTTTGAAACTCATGTATACCTCTAAAGAAATTATGAAGTGCACCTGCTAAGTACTAGTTGGCATATTTTTGGTGTCTTAACAACTTCCTATTTGCTTCTTGTAACTCTTAGCAAAGCTATGAAAACATAAACCAACTTATGAACTAATTACAAACCCAATCCATAAAGTGTAAAAACATGTTCAATTTCCTAAATAATGTCATATTTATCATTTCCATATCTTACTATGGATTTGGTATTTTCAATTTTCCCTATAATTTAAGGACATAGGCATCCACAATATGATTATTTATCCAAAAATAAATACTACACAACTAGTTATCAAAGACCAAAATATTATGTCAATACCAAAATGAAATCAGATCACCATCATACCTTAATTTGTCCTCTACTTAAGATTGGTAATAGGACTATAAATGATTCATCTTGGATTTACATCATTGAAAATGCCTTACATTTTATCTGAATGCATCCCAAGAAAGAAAGGTTGATCCTTTCACAACACCATCTCACACCTTCAAGTGACAATGTGTTTGTTCATCATCCATGTTGATCCTATAGGGCTAGTGGTTTCAGAACCTTGGATATTATAAGCTTGTCTTCTTTCAGTGAATTGGAATGCCTTCTAAATTTCCTTTGTAGTAGCCTTCCTACATAATCAAATCAAATAGAAGAACACAAATCAATAATCTGATATCTAAAAATTCCAAAAACAAAGTATATCAATAAGGGAATCAAGTATTGTATCAACCTATTTTGATACCAAAAATGAATTCATAAATAGTAATTAGCCCCTATTAATAAGTACTATTTTATTCAAAATGGATTTTCAAAAAATATATTAAGTCATTTTACAAAGTTTAGTTAAAAGGAATTGACTTTTTAAATCTGAATGGGGATTTTTTAAACAATTTTGAATATGAGTATTTTAAAAAACCATAATAATTTATTGTTCAATTAAACCATTCCATTCATATTTTTATCCTTTCAAATATCTCTTAATCAATTTACCATAATTAATTTCCAAATATTAGTGAATAATTTAAAACTGATGAAATACTAGAAAACTAAGAAATAGAGATAAGAGATTATTTATGGGATTCACCAATTAGCTACATCCCTAGGTTCATTTTAATCATTCCATTATAAAACAAAATGTAAATAAATTATTTAAAACTTACATCCTTGTATGGTTTAAGAAAACTTGTAGCTCTGTATAATATGAAGAACTCGTTTGCAGTGAAATCATTCTTATTTTAAACCAAATGAATATCTACAAGTGCTTATAGCTCTCTTAAATGGAATAATTAATTCTCTCAATGAGAGGAAAATAATACTCAAAGTATTTATAAAATATCCTTGGCTTTACAATCTCTTTATAATTTATACAAGTTGAGAAAGACTTGGGAATAAACAAAATTTAAAACATGGTCAATTCATTAAATTAAATAACTTATGTTCTTCAATCAAAATATAACTTGATTTGTATGGACCATCCATGATTTAAAATCCTGATAACATTCCTTCTCTGTCAAAAAAATAAGCAACATGTATCCTTCTTTGTTTGTTGTTTGTAAGCTGCTCTAGAATAATAAAAATTCTCAATATATAAAAATTGACATATAGCCAATATTGGATAACAATCTTCTATTCTCTCCTAAGTACGGTTAAACTCCGTAATAGGCTTTGCATGCTCATAGAATGGAATAAAATCCCATTAAAAATGGGAAGTTCAATGCCATGTCTTAAATATAGTGGCACTTACCCCAAATAATACAAACTCTTTTTTTTATTTAATAAAATAGTGTTTACCATATTTTATTTAGTCCACATAGACCATATTCTACCACCAAAACCATATGACCACCACTTAATTCACCCAAGTCTAAAATCGTATGGGTTTGACTAAAATCGTCGACCATCTTTGGATAATCCACATGGGAGGAAGGTTAATGGGTAAGACATGCATGCCAAAGAAGATTTTTTAAGAATTTTAAAGTTAAAGGATATTAAAATTGGAATAGTTTTTAAAATATCCCATGTAAATTGGTCTAAACAAAGACCATTATTACCAAATTCACCCCCATCAAAAGTGAAATGGATGTTCCATGTGGAAAATAGTAAAAGTGGGGTGAATTACATGGAATAAAGTTTGTTTGGGATTAGTTTAAAAATATATCCTATTTAATTTTTAAAACTATGAATAAATATGATATTAAGTTGGGATTTTAAATTGAGGATATTAAAGTAAATCTAGGTTTAATTTGAAAACATATCTCATGGTTAAGAATAACTATAATAAAACAGGAATTTAGTAAAATTTTGAAAACAGAGGAATTACAGTGGGAACAATTGGATATGTGGAAGGAATAAATAAAAATATATATTGGGATATCTCGATGAAATTAATAGAATTATATGGTAAAGTTGGTAACATTAGATGTCGGAGTAATATGGGTAAATTGTTGATTTCATCCCCCATCTGTAACACAACACCCATTAGCAACATAATAAAATAATTCCAATATAAAAATTAATTGTATCAACTCTTTATATTTTTACACGTGTCAATTTTCCATTACGACACTTGTCCTTTCCACATTTTTTTGAAGATTAATTTACTAGTGAAATCATAATATCAAAGATGGAATAGTGACAAATTATTATGATAGTGATAATGAAAATAACAATAATGTTGATATGATAAATAATGAACTATGAAATTTTAACTTAAATCATTTATAATAATACTTATCTCACACTCTATTTTCAACTAATGGACTTGACTCATATTGGCATGATTCATTTACAATAAAGAGGTAAAAATCAGAAATCCTATTCATAAGAGGGTTAACCACTTCTTATAGTATTAAAAGATTAACTAATTACTATAGTATTATAATATAATAAGGATTTTTAAGGCATTTTTTAACTATACTTTGGTAGAGATGAATTCAATTATGGCATAGGAGAAAGAAAAGAATTAATATTACCAAAGATGGAAAAGGATATGATATCTATATATTGTAATTCACTTCTACAAGTAATTTAGATAAATACAAAGGCCTTAGCCATGCCCTATAGATATTTTACAAGATAATAATAATGATCCTTAATATTTTTTGGGATTCTAAAACATTATTCAAGTAATTAAAAACCTTTTGTATGGAATATAATCCATTTTTCAAGTATTACAAACATAAGGTATGTGACTTACTAGAAGATCTTGTTTCTATTAATATTGTATTTATCCCAAAAAAATAAAATTTAGAATCTAATAAATTTTTTATAATATGGTCTAAATTATAACCCGTAGGTGTTTTATGAATAATAAGAGTTAAATTAGACTTTTGATTAGGCTTCTAGTCCTAAACGACCATGATCATTGGAAAGACTTTGATAATGATCTTCAAATTGTTAACTTTATTTAGCATGAAGTAGAATTTTCTTATCAACTAAAACCATAAATATAAAATTATTATGACATTAAAATTATTAACCTAATAAAAAATAAGCTTTCTAAATGACTAGTCACTCTAGAGAGTATGTTGAATCAAATGATCATTTCAAGGAAGGTAAGAGAAACATGATAGTTGAAGCTAAAGATTAAAAATAAGTAATGATATATGTTGATGAGAGTCTCAAGCTTGGAAAGATATGTATTGATGATGAATAATAAGACTATCAAAATTTTCAAAAAAAATGATGACATCATAGAGGGAACTATGAAGATCTCTAGGGATATGATAAGGATGTTATTCAACACACCATTAAGATTAAGCCAAATGTTAAACCAGTCAAATAAAATCAAAGGCCAATAAATCCAAATAATGATCCCCTTATGAGAAAATAGGTAGCAAAGCTAATAGAGGCTCACATAATATATCTCATAAATAATTCAACTTAGGTAGTTAAATTGGTATCCATTAGAAAAAAGAATTGGGATATTTACCTTTGTGTAGACTTCAGGGACCTTAACAAAGCTTCATTAAAATATAATTACCCTTTTCCTTCTATGGATAAAATCCTATAAATGGTAGTTACTTCATAAATTTTATCACTACTTGATGGATTTTTTTGTTTAAACCAAGTATGGGTCAAGAAGGAAGATTTGTACAAAATTATATTTAATCCTAAATGGAGAACATATGCTTATCAAAATATGCCATTTGGGTTGAAAATGAAAGAGATACATTCTATAAATCCATGTATATATCATTAAAATGATTTATTAATGACATTGTTTTTGTATATTTAAATTATAATATAGTGTTTTCCAAAAAAAAGAAGGATCATCTAGCACACCTAGATAAAATCTTTAAAAGATGCAGATAGTTTGGATTATCCTTGAACCCCAAAAAGTAATATTTATAGTTTGTGAAGGTAGATTGTTAGGGCATATTTTTTATAAATATGGGTTAGTTATTTATCAAAAGAGATTTTTAGCTATTTTTGGCCTAAGTTTATCACATCATAAGAAGGATCTACAATTTTTTCTTGGAAGGATAAAATTTTTAACAAATTCATAATATATTTTGTAAGCTTTGCCAAATCCATATCTCTTATGTTACAAAATAACACAGAATTTAGATGGGCTACATAATAAAGAGAAACATTTGAAAAGATAAAAATGACAATTGTTATGGACCCTATTCTGGTAAACCCAAACTTTAACAAGACTTTCATCTTGTAATTTTTCACTGGAGGGGAAAATAGTATATTAGTTATTCTAAATAAAAATAATTAATAAGATATGGATTAGCATATAGATTTTATTAGACAAACATTAAAGTAATATGAAACTTGATAAAATTTTAGTGAGAAGAAAGTATATGTATTGTTCAAAGATATTAAAATTTTAAAGAACATCCTTTCTAATAACCTAATTTAGGTTATTTTTATACATTTAATTGTTAATTAATATATCATGGGATGAGAAATTAGTGAGAAGAGAGCTACATGGATCATTAATAGTGTGGAGTTTGATAGTCAGATTAAGCCAGCCAAACTAACTAGAGGGATTTTTTTTTCAACATTTATTTCAATACTTAGTGAAAGACAAAGAATGAGTATACTTACTTGATGAAGATTCTATTACTAAAAAGGATGAATTTATAATAGAGGAAGATAATTACATCAAGAAATTTACTAAGTACCTTTAAACAATTTAATATCTATAAGTTTTAGATAGAACTAAGAGAAGGAATTACATACTTCATGCTCTATCATATGTCTTAGTCGATGGGATATTATTCAAAATGAACTTTTATGGTGTGGATTAAACCTAATAAATCAAAATTTTCTTGAAGGATCCTACCAGGGGTTCTTTCAAGGACATTAATCTCATCAAATTATATTCACAAAGATTATGAGAGCTAGTACTTATGGATCTTTTTTTAATTATTAGTAAATGAGTAATAAGTTGTAAAAATACTTTTCTTTATAGGAATTAATAATATGGCAACCATGTCATTACAGCCTATCTCAGTAAACCAGCCATTTGTTCAATGGGGTATATATTTTATTAGTATGATTAATCCACCATCTAATTATGTCCATAAGTGGATTCTCACAAAAATTGACTAATTTAAAAGGTGGATAGAGGTGGTTTCCTTTAAGGAGTTATTTAAATATTCTTAGAGAAATTGTAAAAATATTTGGATTCCTTTGCACTATTATGATTGATAATGCTAAGTCATTTTTGGGAACTAAGGTTAGAATTTTAGTTCAATAATACAACATTATTGAAATGTTAATCAAATAATTATCTATAAGGAAATTGGATAGTTGATTCTATTAATAAGAACCTGATCAAAATAGTGAAGAAAACTATTGAGAAAAATCATAAGTAATGGCATACAAAGTTAAAAGTAGATAGAATCACAACTAATCAAGATATTAGAAATTGTCTTTTATGTTGTTTTATGTAAAAGAGACAAGGTTAAATATGTCAATATAACTCCCAAATTTAGAGTCTGCACATAATCTTGAGATCAAACACAATGATGCAATGACTACAAAAAATATGAGTTTCTCAATCTTGAAGAAACAAGAGAAAGAGTTACAAAAATTTTAAACATAAAAAATCTATCAAAAAAGTTTTTGAAAATAAATAAATGCCTCAAGACTTAAATAAGGGATATTTTTTCCTAAAATGGGATGAATACATAGCTAATTTGGGAAGACATGAAAAATTTGACACCATATGGAGTGACCCTATCAAATACCATGTTGTAAGGAGAACATTATTCCACATCTTACATGAATGAATGGTAAGTTATTGCATATCCCATTCAATCCGACATGTCTCAAATCTTATACATGAACTTAGTAAGGCTCCTTTGTAAATATGTAAGTATTTCGAATCTTTTCTGTTTTACTTTTTTGTTCCTTGTTTGTAAATACCTGGCCCCATTGTTTAATGGGAACATTTTATTTTTCACCATGGTGATTTGAGTGGCTAATTAAATTATTAGAATATGTGTTCAAAGTTTTATTTTCTAAAACTTTAGGTTCAAGAAGCTAGGAAAGGCTTTAGGTATAATAATCCCCTCAAATCTATCTAATTATTTTTAAAATAATTACATGATCTACTTTAATAATTAAAGTATGAGGTGAGAAAGTTAAAAACACTTATCTCCATTTAATCCATTTTAAATCAATGACTTAAGATGGATAATGCTATAACATATAATAAAATAGAAAAGGTGAAAATATCTTATGAATTACAAAATTGACATGTGGTCCCCCTAAAAATATTTTCAAATTTAAATAACTTGAAAGAAATACATCTACCTGAGAGATATAATGGGAATTCTTCAACATGTGTAGCTATTTAGAGGGGAGGTGAAAAAGTATAGGCATTAATGATTCAAGGTTTCAAATTGTAGTATATATAATATTTAACATATTTTAAATGATTTATTTTGAATGATCTACAGTAAGTAAGATGAGAACTCTATGAATTGAGAACATCATATTTTCAAATTCAAATCTTCAAAGAAACACTCATATAAATATAATATAGAACACTGCTAAGGATATAAACCACTATAAAAGAAATAAGATGAAAAATATTTTAGGTGAGGAAGCTAATGCAATTGAAATTGATTCAATGATACACTCAAAATCATCCAAAATATAAGTACATAGCATAATAGTATCCACTACTTCTTCAACTTTAGATGCATATTAAATTTTAGTAGATATGGCCACTTCACATGGAAATTCTTACTGTAACATGTCTCAATAGTTATTTTTTAACACTACATCTTAAAATTTATTCCTACAAAATAAATGACATCTCTAATGATATATTTGATACCAAGATGTAAATAAGTAAGACCTAGAAGAAGCTAAAATAATATGTCTTTTATCAATTCACTAATTTTCCTTCTGACTAGTTTGGAACCAGGGCTTTACTTTCCCATTTAGATTTATGTTTGGCACCTAAGACCTCAAATTTATCTAATATAATTTACACTTAAATTTTAATTATTTATTTTATCATGTAAAATTAATAAACCTACTAAGATCAACCATTATACAAATAGAAACATATAAGGGACATGCTACTCATGCCAACATATAGAACCTATACCACAAGTCTTGATAACCAAGGTATCTTATGGGATAACACTTATAAAATATTTTTTTCCTCAAATCCATTATATCCCATATAAATAAGTAGGTTTCCCAATTACCTATAGAACTTGGGATATTTCATCAACATGCACAAGAGGTTATATGCATAATTGCAACCATTTTTTGGCTATGATAGAGATAAGTATGTAGATAGACCCATGTTAGATATATTATTTCAAGTCAGAAAGTTGATAACACATTACCTAAGTAATTTATATTATGTTTATATTATGTCAAATCATATACATTACAAGATTAATGCTTTTGAGACTACCCATAGATTTAGATACTTTTTTATGCTAGCTTACATGGTCATCCAACAAAATGTTACAAAACTACCCAATGTTTCCCTATATAGAATGAAATACATGGTAATATTCAACCCCAGTGACATTATGGACCAATATTATATATCTTTCACAAAATAAATCCCCTCAAATAAGTTTAACCTCTTTATGTCTCCCATGCTTGTTGTCTTAAATGTTCAAGACTAGACAGGGTTCCCTAGTCTTGTAAAGATATATTAAATTCCAAAATAAAGGGATATTATTATTTTTAATGTGAAAATCATTTTTATACAATGGTATTTTAATCACCAAATATTCCAATTATACATCTATATAATAGAAAAGATATTATATTTAAAATTATTAAGATAGGCAGACCTGATTAATCACCATCATGTAATTGAAAATGGTAAGAATGGTTTTTATGCACCTCCCTATAGCTAATTTAATACTAAGTTCATTAAAATAAAAGGTTCCCCTACAATATAAATTAGAATAAAGTATCTTGGATTAAATATAGATGATTATATATGAATATATGTTCCTTATGATTTTCTCAGTGATTAATTAAAATAATAAATATTATTGAATTCAAGCATGACTCTACAAATTTTTTTGAAAATTACATGAATCCCCAAAAAGGAGTGAAATAAATGGTTAAATAACAAGGTCTAGATGATATTTTACTACATAGACATATAGCATTAAATACTTTGGAAACATTTTACTCAAAAACAAGGGATTATGATCCATATTTTATTTTTCCCAAGAGATTAATAAATATCTTTAAGGATAATGAATAGTGGAAAGAGGAAAAGATATAAGCCTAATTAATATTTAGAGTGGAGTTTGGTAATATAAGCACTTCATATTTTAAACTTAGGTAAGATATCATTTTGGAGAGTGCATACGATAATAAATATCTAGGTTATCTTAAGATCTCAGAAGCACCTGAAGGACCAATTAATCCCAACCCTAATCCATATGAGCCTTCAAAGTGTCTAGAAATAGATATGGCCCAGGAAAAACTATAATTAGGAAGATGGGATTTTAAATGGGCCTAGGAATATCCAATCAATAGATAGATAAACCTTTAAAATTAATGTTGGATAAAATAAAAAATAATAGCTATAATTATAATTAGGAATAATACAATAATTTTTATCCCTTGTTCTTCTCAAACAAAAATAATCACTCATATGGTAGTTCAAGCTTAGAAGCAAGAACCTAAAGTGTTATCATAAGAGGTGGATAAATTATATAACTCTAAGATATAAAATCCTTACATATTATAAAAACATAGGTATCAAATACCACATATAGAGGTTAGCACACAAACTACCACCAAATAAACAATTTCATAGGAGAAGGAATATATTTTGATTGATATCTCTTCTACATTGAGAAAGAAAATTAAGGAAGGAGAGGATAAAAAACTAAAGGTGATTAAAATTTTAAAATTTAAACATAATTTAAAGGGGAATACAATACAATATGATATAGTTTTTACCAAATAATTTATAACCACCACTCAAGTGCTATCACTAGCTAGTTCAGTTTTTTTTTTTTTCCATCAACTATAGATAATTTTACTAATATTTCCACTATTTTATTGGATATAGTCACTTTTTAACCCTTATATCTATTCAAATGAATTTTTATTTATCTACTCATGTATCTACTCTAACTTTTCTATCAATCACAACTATATTATTAATTTCCTCGGCTACTAATTCATTCATTTCATAATCACTTACCATATATATTCCCACACCCATTCCCATTATATCTATGATATATCCTACCTCTCCACCCATCACTTATCCTTCCATTGCACATCCATTAGTTATTAATGAATGTATTATCTGTAGTTTCCTCCACCTTTGGAATAAATAATTTCATTCATTATTTTATAATGTCCTTGCTTGCTATTCAATCTTTTAGGCCCTTGGTCCTATTCATTTCCCCTTTTCCTCTATCATAAGATCCTAGTTTTGTATTATCATTATATAAAATGTTTTATACTCAACCAAATACATCATTATTACCAAGTACCAATAAAATGATGTTATTTCCAATTGATTTCATCAAATTAAGGCAAGATTGGTCTCTATAAGTTCCAAAATATTATTAAAAACACTATTGAAGATATCAACTTAGGATGCTAGCACAAGGCTCAAGACTTATTATGTCCCTCAAGAGAAATCAATTTACTATCATCAAATTTCACCCACCATAGTCAAACCTAATAAATATATACTACCTTTGGATTACCAAATATCTACATTAATATATGACTCCTCATGTGCTCAAGCAATAGACAAAATCTAAAATCATGAACACTAAAAGATTATAGTATTAAACTAGTTAAGTTATGATAAAATTTTGAAAAATAAGGATTAGAATATCAAATAACTTAATTAGAGCTTGAAATATGGTAACATCAAATACAAAAACTTGGAGAATAAAACCAATGATCTTAATAGTTATATTTCATAGAAAGTAAATGCATCCCAATTCATAAAAGAGTAAGACAAAAATTTAGATCTTATAATACAAATAGATAAAATATAAAAATAGATTTATAAATTGAATCAGGAGCTCAAAGGCAAATAAGGGAAAATAAATGCTTTAAAATTAATAAATTAAGTAGCTAAGACTTACTTGGTTAACATAGTTCAAGCTACATCAGGACTATCACATGCCTTAAAGTTCATTGATGTCATTGTTTCACAAAGCCAAGAAGTGTAGAAAGATTTATATAATAAATTCATTCAATCTATCAACCTATTTATTTTAAAAGTGAAGACATTTAAGTCCACCCTCATCATAATGTCAAGGGACCAACTACTAAAGTGAGGTATTTAGGATAGTGAAAATGTAGATAAATAATCAACTAATGTTATGTAACAAAAAAAATCAAACTTCAATTAAGCATCCTAAGAAAAAATATAATGGATATGAGATAACATATTGATCAATTGGTCTAGCAAGAACTACCCTCTCCACTTATAAAATTATAATAAGATGTTATTATCTAACTAGTTTGCTAAACCACTAGAAGAAAAGAAGAATTATGAGACACATTTTGCTAACTAGCCTATAGAACCAAGACACCAATATGTTTCCAACATATTCAATCTAATATTTATGCTATTTACTCATATTAATCAATTAGTTAGATAACTTCATGGCTTATCAAATGAAGACACTTTTAATATGAATAAGTAACATCAAATGCTTAAAACTACTAAGGTGGATAGAGAGGATGAGTGGAAAGAGATATAAGTTTAAATGAATACTTTATATCCCAATATATATTAGGTTCTACTCACTTATTATTAAATAAAACCATGAAAGTCACCAATAAATATAGACTATAAATGTTACATTGGAGAGCTTAATTCTAAATTTTGAGTTCATACACTTTTCAAGAAATATAGAAGTTGAATTTATAATGGATTGTTTTTATTTTATTATTAGTTACATAAGAGGTTATCTAGAATAACCCTAATAAAAAACATATTTTTCATGCTTTTTCTTATTTCTAAATGCATCTTCATGAATATTTTAATAAAACACATACGCTTTCTTTCAATTTTATTGTCAATTATTGAATATTTTTATCTCCTAGTTTTGTAACAATAATTAAATAGTCTTACTTCATGTCAATGTGATTTTATTATATTTTTATAAAGCATTACAATAATTATAGGCTTAAAATTCAAGGTATAATTCAACATCTTATTCATTTTGGTAAAATATTTTTAGGAATGGCTACATAAATAAAGCTAGGTTGGGATCTCAAACCATTTGATCACTATAAAATCAATGACATGATATATTTTAAAATTCAAGTGATTATGTAATAAATTAAAATTAACTCATGTCATTGGATTAACCTTCTAGCATTGATCCCCAGTTAGTCGATTAATAAATTATATAAAAACTTTTACCTTAGTTAATTATTAGAATTTAAAGCATCACAGTGGGGATGTAAATCCATCCAATCATCTCAAGATCAATGTTATGAGCCATTTTAGTTAATGGAAAGTGACATAAACATTCAAAATTTCCTCACATTTTTAAATCTACATCAAACTCCTCAATCCTTCTAATCTTCTTTTATTGAAAAAATTAAGCTCATGATTAAAGGTTCACTTTGTGGGGTTGTAGATAATATTAAAAACATAAAATGTGATATGTCATATATATGAGGCACATATTAAATATTATACAACATTATCTCTAGTCATTCAGTCATCCCATGGTTGATGATACGAACTATGTTTGAACAAATGGGATAACTCTAACAAGGGAAAAAACATGTGCCAACATATCAAGTTTCTAATGATGATCTCTATCCATTAAATCATCAAATAAAAGAGCCTATATAATATCATAACTTTTCTAGTGGAAGCTATAAAAATTAGTTTCACAAGGAGAATAATTATGCACAAGCATAAACAACCTCATCTATGTGTCTAGGATTGCCATAAAATCTCTACCTTAGCTTTATCCTTCTATGCAAAATCAATATGTTAAATAATTTGTGAGAGAAATTAATCCTCTATTTCTATATAGTGGTTAGGCCTTGGATTCAAAACTTTTTAGGGTAGTATGGGTTTATTTATTCAAACTATTCAAGTGCATAAGTGGATTTAATCCTGATGAATCAAGACCACACTAAGTAATTAATTAAATATGTGTTCACTAAATTACAGTCTAAAAGTCACCATATCCATAGAGGCATGATTTAGTTGATGTAGGATAATTTGTGCAAGTCATCGTTTTCCTTTACTTTTGTAATTATTACCTACAAATGTGTTTCTCTCTTGCTCTTATCTTCTATAAATATTAGTTGAATATTTCTAGTAAGGATGTTATTCCTTAGATGACCAAAATCCCTATTTTATTATATTTTTTAAATCTAAGCCTTAATTAATTTTTAAATAATAATTTATTTGAGTCTTTTAATGATACATAATGTTATTTGTGTGATTACTTTTGAAATCTATAGATTCTCTTATGGTTCTTTTCTATCTACCGTAATGGTTTTGTCTTCCTATCTAATCTCATTCACATATTCATATTATATCTCACTCTTTAGTTTTTTTAATTTATATTATGTTCAATTTATTTTCTTACATATTTAAGTTGTTTCATATTTATTCAGATACAGAATCAATCCAATCCACTCTAGGGTATCACCTATATTATTTTATTTCTCTTACCCATTTTCTAGCAAGAATTATGTTATTCATTAGGTTAGGATCATAACTACCTATCTATATATTTTGTGATAAAATATTATTCCCACACTAGTAGAACATCCCATGTTGTGACTGATATGTAAGAAATATTTATATCAGTCATGTTAAAGCATTAACCATAAAAAAAGACTATATATTATTTCTAATGCTATGCCTTGAACTGGTCAAAATTATTTATTTTGAATTATCTCCATTTGTATCCAATAAATGAAAATGACCTATAAAAAAATTAATAAAATTAACATCGTATAATAAATATTCCCCACAAGCAATCAATGACATGACATTATGACTATAGGATCCTCTATGGACACACTAGGTAAGACATTGATAGGAAACACACAAGTACAAGAATGACATGAAAAAAATCAAAAAATCATAGCATACATAAGAGAACATGTAATGTATCCATGTAAAATGTAATATATAGACAAGATTAAGATATGTATATTCAATATAGGTAACTCTATATGAAAAGTGGAAAGTAGGAAAGATATAATATATTACTTATTTGTAATTAACTATGTTGATTTCCATTATTTATTCTATTATCATTATGATAATCATCATGATAATGAACTATATGAATTTCCTTAATATTTTAGAAAGAATAACATGTATCATTTTGGATATTTATTTGTATTGTTTAATTATTTTTAGGTGCTTTAGCAAGAATATATATAAAATTTTATGATAAGACTACCTTAGGATTATATATAATGAATTTAGTATTAGACATTTCACAAATTTCATTTTTTACCAAGACTTATTATACATGACTTTTGCATACACAACTAAATCGTACTCACACTCCCTCCTATCCATTTACTTGTCTAAGGACCTAGACTTTCCAAATTTTTATTATTCATAAACATGATTTCCCTCTACATCTTTTCCTTAATAGTTTATCTACTTACACTTACTATCTCTTGATCTCATATCATTGTTTCTTTCTTTCTAGATGAAATTTTGGTATTAAATTAATGGAAAAAATCTATTATAGAAGAGTGAATGCTTGAATTTGGGATCAATCAAATCATTTTAGTTTATTTAATATGATAAGATACACATAGATAGGATTTTATATTTCCTAATAATAAGCAAATAGACTTATTACAACATCTTAATAATGGTTGTAATTGGAGTTATAGATGAAGGTGTCAGTGATGAAGAGGATGGAATCAGGTATGTATTATAAGGGATCTCCTAGCTGAACTAGTATATGTGGTGAGCTGAGAAAGATTTGACTTGTCTAAAGACCAATGAGAATGGTACTTTATGGGTTGATTTGGTAAAATGAATGTCATTACCTAAGAATGGTGGTTGTGAGATAATTCCTTTGGCTCTAGGGAATGAGGTGTCTTTGGATATCCCTAATGAAGATATTGACCAAGGAAAAAATAAGTTCCAAAACTATTTTTTTTGGAGGTTTAATGGTTTCAAACCCAATTTAGATGTGGTGAGGGATTAGGTCAGAAAAAGTGGAAAATAATAGAATAGGTGAAGATAGTGGCTATGTATAATAGTTTCATGTTATTTTCCTTTTCAAACAAACAAGATTACAGTTTGATTCTTGAAGGAGGGCTTTGGTCTCTCAATATCATTTCTAATTTTGCAAAAATGGAAACTCAGGTTTAATCTCTTTAAGGAACAATGTAGGGTTACCCAACTTTGGCTTAGACTCCCTACTCTTCTAATGGAGTTTTGGAAGGAAAATATAATACTGGGGATAGCAAGAGCTATTGGATCCCCTATTGCTATTGACTCTATCACCAAGTCTAAGAATAGGCTAATTTTTACCATAACATGCACCAATGTGGGTATGGATAGGGCTTTCCCAGTTCTATTTAGTTGAAATCCAAATTAGATGTTTGGATTCAAAACATAGTGTTTAAAAGAGACAATGAAATTTATCCAAACTATTATATTTTAGGCCATAAGTGTGAAGTTAATAATAAAAATGAGAAGGATAGGAGTGACACTAGATCATTGAAGGTTACTGAGGAGGGTTTAGAGGACTTGAAAGTAGGGTATGCCTTAGTCAAAAATAATTTTTGGATATCTAAAGTAAGTTACATGATGGAACCTCACATATTATGTCAGGACAAACCCAATTCTCCCCACGGTGTGGAGGGATGAGGGGAAGAGGTTTAAGGCAAGTAAAATTTAATGATTAAAGCACACTTAGGGCTCAAAGAAGACCACAAGGAGGAGGAGAAAAGTTTTTAAGGTTATAGTGAGGAATTAGTTAAAGGGAACAAGAATATATAAGTTTTATTCCCACCTAGTTCTGTTATTAGGCCCCCTAATAAGTGTTAGAATAATTATGTATTTACCTTGGGTTATTGACAAAGGTGATAGATATATGGTTAGTTACCTTAATCACTTAGGTTAAGATGTTAGTTTTTTTTATCGAGCTTATCTATTTCATGCTAGCCAATGTAGGTTGTTTCACTCACCCTCTCTTTGATTCTTAGGTGGTTCTTTTCTTTGCCTATTTAATAGGGCTTCATATATGGTTCATAAAGGTGTGTTGTGTAATACAATCTTATTTTTTTCAATCTTTATGCTCAATCTAATATGGTAATCAAAGCACATGGTTCATAGATCCTGAGTGGAGGTTTTTGAAAGCTAGAGAGGTCAGTGTCTTTCTAGGGAGGAGCTTCATGCACCTAGTGGATAGTTGAAGGAGAGAGAAAGCATCATAGAACTCTATGAGCTCAACTAGAAGATCAAAAACCTGCCAAAGAGGATCAAAAGACTTAATAAGGTTGAAAAGACAATAGAGGGGTTAGTTTAAGAGGCTTTGAGACCTTTGTTTATTTTTTGGGGGATGACCATACAATGTATGGCATCATACAATTCAAGGGAGAGCTAGAAAAATCAAATGTTTATCATTTTTAGCAAAATAAAGCTCTAACTTGTAAGTTAAATCTAAACTTGATCAGTGGTGTAGATGGTTTCTGATTTGATTGAGAAATGGGCTCAAAATCTGCACCTAAAGTTTCATAAGTAGGCCAATTTTTTGATTAGGTGATTATTTTCATGAAATTTTTAACTTAAAGTTTTATTATTTTTAATTTTTTAATTGAAATAAATCAAAACTTTAGCCAATAGGGGTTATTTGGGACCTACCATTAATTAATAATCATGAAATCATCCAAGAAGTTAAAATTTTCACTATTTTTTGGGTTTTTTAATCTAGATATGTATGGAGAAAGAATTTTTTAAATTGAAGTTGTAGGTTTTCTAATTTAATTGTTTTAGTGAAAAAAATTGAGATATTTCAAACGTTATTGAGTTTATTGCTCAAAATTGGTAGATTTGTTTAGTATCAATATAGAATCCATGTGTAGAATGTATTTTTATAAATCATTATAGTTTTTCTAATTTAATTGTTTTCATTAAAAACTAGGTCAAATGGCTAGTATTCAACACTTGTTACTACTAGATTCTCAAAAATTGACAGCAAGAACTTTAGTTTATGGAGTCACAAGGTCTTGATGATATGTGAATATTAGAATATTGATCAAATAGTGTTTGATAAAGAGTAAAGACCTACCATTGATAATGATGACTATGATAAACATCATCTTGAGGCACTTATGTTATTGAAACTATCAGTATTAGATAATCTAATCTTAAAAGTCAAAAATTCAACCACTGCATCAGCTTTGTGGACTAATATTACTTCTAAATATCAAGATTTTAAAGATGGTAGGGTATTGTGTTTGAAGAATTTGTTTTTTTCTACTAAAATATAGGAAGGTGGCTCTGATTATACTTTTAATTAGTGAGATCACTTCAAAATCTGATTATTTTATTGTAAAATTTTAAAAATAACAATGTTTAGTCACTACCATATATAACAAGATTATTTCCATTGGGATTGGTGAGAAAGGCTTGTATAAGCTTGTAGATCCACATAGGTCAAACAAAAGTTCAATTTGAGTCATTGATAGCACAAGTACACTATGGCATGAAAGGTATGGGAATTTATATTTTTAGTATTTGACTACATTGAGAAAGACTAAGATGGTTAAGGGGATTCCTTTTATTCAGGATAGTCATCATGTATGTACTATATATCAGTTGGGGAAGCAAGTTAGACATTCATTTGATGTTGGTAAAGCTTCAAGAGCTAAGGGAGTATTAGATCTAGTACATGCAGATTTGCATGGTCTAATGCAGACACCTACCCCTTTTAAAGCCCATTATTTTTGTTTTTGGCCAATGATTTCTCTAAGAAAAAGTGAGTATACTTTCTAGTGAAAAAATATGATTATTTTTCTAACTTTCTTACTTGGAAAGCTACGGTTGAAAAATAGACAGGATGGTCAGTAAAATATCTTAGAACGGATAATGGGGATGAGTTCATCTCAAAATAGTTCAAGGCATTTTGTTCCATTGAAGGCATACATAGATAGTATACTACCCCTTACACTCTATAGAAAAATGGAGTTGTGAAAAGGTGAAATAGGATGGTGATGGACATGGTTCATTGTATGGTCTAAAGTAGAAATGTCCCATATAGATATTGAGTAGAAGCAGTGAATATGACAGTGTACATCCTCAACAAAAGCTCCACAAAATTATTGGAGAATATGACTCTAGAGGAGGTTTGGTCAAGTTGAAATCTAGATGTAAGTGATTTTAGAATTTTTGGTTGCGTAGCTTTTATAGTTATTCCTAGTCAAAAGAGAAGTAACTTGGACATGAAAAGAAAAGCATACATGTTTGTTGGGTATAATGACTAGTCAAAGGCCTACATATTACTTGATGTTTCTACTAATAAATTTATGTTAAATAGAGATGTCATATTAAATTAATAGATGCCATACTTCATAGCAACTAGTATAGTTTTAGATATTGATTCAATATTTTCTTCTAATGATTCTATTATAAGTTGTGATGTGAAAGGTGAGAAGGATTATAGTTCATTAGTGGAATCACATTCCAAGGAGGGATTAATTGTAGGTCATTGTAAAGTGCTATTCTACCACAATTTAATCACTAAATGAAGGAGACTTGCCACAATATGTGGAAGGAAGAAGATTGAGATCAAGAAAGTAGTTTGGTAATAGAGGTGAGCATGATAATTTTCTCTAACAGCTTTTACTTCACATGTATTTGAGCATAATACTTTTACAGAGGCCAAAGGGAAGCATGAGTTGGAATTAACCATGAAATTTGAATATGATTCCTTGATAAAAAGTAATAATTTGGATCTATTGGAGCTAACACTAGGAAATAAATCCATTGGTTGTAAATGGATTTACAAAGTAAAATGTAAAGTAGATGGTTCCTTGGACAAACACAAATCCAGACTTATTACAAAATAATATGCACAAGAGGAAGGGGTTGATTATGAGGATACTTTTTATCCTACTACAAAGACGGTAAATTTTCATTTGGTTGTCACTATTGCTACTTATTTTGGATGGAAAGTGCACCAAATGGATGTCAAGAGTGTTTTCTTGAATGGAGATCTAGAAGAGGAAGTCTACATGGTTCAGCCATAGGGTTTTTAGGTTCTTAATAAGGAACATCTTCTTTTTAGGTTGATCAAGTCCTTATATGGACTTATGTAGACTTTTCAAGCTCGGTTGATGAAAATAGATTCATATCTTAGGGAGTCAAGTTTAAAAATATGTAAATCTAAACCAACTCTCTATGTAAATGTGTCTGGTGACATTATCTTGATTCTCATTATATATGTTGATGATATAGCCATCACTGGGAGTAGTGTTAGTCTCATTCAATAAATGAAAGATGATATTTTTTTTAATTTTAACATGACAGACTTAGGACTACTAAAATACTATATAGGTTTTGTGTTTTGGCAAGGTGATTATCTTGTATTCATGTCACAAAATAAGTATGCCAAATAATTGTTGGAAAGGTTTAGAATGATGGATTGTAATCCAAAACACACACACACCTATGGAAGTTAGAGATAAAATTTAAACTGACACTACTTCACCTTTGGTCAATGAAACAATGTATCAGCAGCTAGTGGGTAGTCTCATTTACCTCACTACCACTAGACCGATATTTGTTTTGTAGTGAGTTTTCTATCTCACTTCATATCTAAACCACAAAAAGTACACTCGCTAGCTAAAAAATGGGTATTAAGATATGTAAAAGGTACTCTTGACTTTGGCATACTATATGAGAAGTTGATAGATTTTGAGCTTTCAAAATATTCTGACTTAGATTAGGTAGT
Source organism: Torreya grandis (assembly GCA_037957365.1). Classification (NCBI taxonomy): domain Eukaryota; kingdom Viridiplantae; phylum Streptophyta; class Pinopsida; order Cupressales; family Taxaceae; genus Torreya; species Torreya grandis. The sequence goes on along the minus strand of JARHVA010007229.1, from coordinate 98,606 downwards.
ATTAGTAGATTCAAAAAAAACTATAATAGGTTATGTTTTCACTTTTGGTTCAGGAGTTTTCTTATGGCAGAGAAACCTATAAACTATAGTGGAATTATATTCAATAGAAGTAGAGTATAAATTTATAGTTAGTATAGGTTGTGAAACTATGTGGATAAATAAAATCTTGGGGGATCTTCAATTTGAGTCATCAAGGCCTACTCTAATTTTCTATGACAGCTAGAGTGTTCTGTAGATGGTGAAGAATCCAGTATTCCATGCTAGGATCAAACACATTGAGTTTCACCATCATTACATATAAAATTTGGTTATAAATGAATAAATTAGTCTCTTCTACTACCCCATTGTAGAGCATCTAGTTGATATAATGACCAAACCACTTGGTGTAGACAAGTTTATAAAATTCAGAGATAAACATGGTCTTGTTTTTGGTTTTGTGATTAAGGGAGGGTGTTAGCATAATTATGTATTTACCTTGGGTTATTTATTAAGGTAATAGATCTATGGTTAGTTGCCTTAATCACTTGGGTTAAGAGGTTAGTTTTTTATCAGGCTTAGCTTTCATGCTAGCTGATGTAGGTTGTTTCACCCACCCTCTTTATGATTATTAGGTGGTTATTTTCTTTTCTTATTTAATAGGACTTCATCTATGGTTCATAAATGTGTGTTTTGTAATATAATCTTATTATTTTTCAACTTTGTACTCAATCTAAAAATAAGGATATTTCAAAAGGAGGGAAGAACTTTGGTAATAAAAGAAAAGATTCCTTAGAGACAAAGGAAAATATAGACTCCTTCAAAAAACTTAAATCCCTACTAGAAGTAAAGATGGCCTATCATAAATATCCTAATTCTCTCTCAGAGGATCTTATTCCCCCATTGTCAATAAAAATGGATACACCAGCCAAAAATTGTTGTAGTCATAGAAGAAAGATGATGGTGATCAAAGTTGATCCACGAGAAAGTAAAAACAAGAGGGTGAGATCCCCTCCAAGAGTTTGGGAATGTTGGATGCTTTCTTGAACAAATATTTTTCAAATTATCTAGTCTCTATGTCTATGTAAGGGTGTGACTCAGTTATTATGTTATTATTTTTTTGTTGTGGTGGCAATGTTGTGTTCTTAGGACGACCTTGTTGGAATCTCAAAGTGTGCAATTTTCCTTGTCTCGTGTTTTAATTTAGGATCCCTGCTAGGTTTCAAATGATGTCGGTAGACTAATAGTTGATTTTGGACCATTGGTAAGTTTTTTAGATGGTGAATAGGATGATTTGACACTTATCAACCAAACTAATCTCCTAAGATTTTTTTTTTGGTTTTTATGATTATTTTTTACTACCTTTGGGGGACTTAAGTTTTTGAGTTCAAATTTCCTATTCTTGTTTGAATTAATAGCATTTTCTTTCTTTCATGATCCATACTCCAAGTTGGTGGGTTTTATTTTTTGCCACCCATTGTGGCTATTATCCTTTGCACTCCTATTTTGACTTTATTTTTCATCCTGACTATTTATATTGGTTCTGATCGGTTTTGCCTTGTAATTTTTAATGGTTGGGGTGTGACCTTATTTTGTTTTTATTCTTTCAATATTTAGTCAATGATCATCACATTTGGAAGGTTCCTCTAGGGACCCAAGGCCCTTGTGCCTAGGGTTGATTTCTCATTTTGGTCATTTTCTTCTCTTCTTTTTAGCTTGTCCTCCAAGGAGACCCAAACCTCCTAATGTGTCTCGATTGGATTCCACACTAGTTTAAAAGTGTGTTTACATTAATCTAAACATCTTAATAATCTCTTAAATAACTACAAATAACATGAGTTATGAAAACAACTCTCTAACCATAAAATATATGGACTAATAATATACTCACAGTGTCTTGAACAAATATATATATTTTAAAATTCCCCCTTTAGTGCTAACATAAGGTGATAAATCATACCACACAAATTAATAAATAGACAAACATAAAAATAAATAATTATTACACATATTCTTCCTCAATTTCAATGGGAAAATTGTTCATGAGTAGGATGGCAAATGTATTCTTCATCATCACTTTCTTCATTTATCATGGCCTTGTCCTATAAGGTTACAAATTTTGATTGATGAGATCTTTTAAGCTCTATTTTCAATTCATAAAGATATATCCTAATGTTTTATAGGAAAAAATGTGTATTTGAATTTTGCATTTTTGGATTTGGTCACATGTTTATTGTAATAAGTGTTGGGAATTTTTGGCAAAACTAACACTTCTTATTATTCAAAAACATAATATTTGAGCTTGTTTCCCTCATCAAGTAATGTGGATATAATATTCTCTAAACTTAGATTTAGTTTACTTAAGGTAAACAATATATTGAGCATATTGTTGGGCATGCTATTTAGTAATATTGATTTTACATCATTTTCCTTTATTTCTTCATTTTATACTAGTCAACTAATTTATTATAAAACATAATTTTTTATGTTAGAAAATATATCTCTACCTTCTTCCATTTTTAACCATATAATTTTTGATTCATGGTTATTTTGGTGCTATCGTCTTGAGATCTGAAAAGTGTGTTTAATGATTCCTACATTTATTTAGAGGATTTTTTGAATTCCACATGATGAAAATGTGATTTTGATAAGTTGATACCAATAATGTCCAAAGCTTTCCTATCTTTCACCTTACATTTTTGGAGCTCATTATCATTTGTTGGTTTTGTCATAATACCATTAAAAATATCATAGAGATATTTTTCAACCAACAATAATTATATTTGAATATACCATGTATGGAAATACTTTCTCTCGAACTTGTAAATTGTGTTTTATCCTCCTGCTACCCCTCACACCCACAAAATATTTGACTTAGCATACATCAACTTCAATCAAAAATACATCCTTACAAAGTGAAGTTTTGACTCTATGTGCTAAAACTTAATGCATAATTACTTTGTCCTGACACAAACTCAAGCACTACAATAAAACACCATAAATTTCCTATAGTAAATAAACTCATCATATAAAGATAACATGATGGAAAATAAAACACCTATCTTGAAATATAATTTTCAACATAAACTATGTCTAAGACTAATTATTGAATCATTAAAATTTTAGTTTTAATAAAAATCTATACAAGATCTAATCAACTGAAAAAAATCAATGAAACATGAAAATTTAGCAAACCACTAAAATACCATGTAATACCTAAGTACCAATAATACCACTTTACTTTAAAAAAGCTATAGGTAATGCTTACATAGTTGATGCATGATCCAAATCTGAATTGATTGGATTATCTCACCAAAGAGGGTAATGCTAGTTGCTACTTGTACCAAGATAAAAAAAAATATTTGGAGTTCGCCATTGTGTGTAACTTGTGGATTTGAGCTTGGAGTCACATCTTGCCAAATCAGATGCATAATTTATCAAGTCAAGGTAATGCAGAGTGAATGTGGAGTTTTGCTAAAATCGTGGCTTTAACATACCTTGTATGCAAAATGATAGAATATTGTTAGTGATTTGGTATCTAAAGTAGAATTGTAGAACACTTTGAGGTTGATTTTAAGTGAATTTGAGAAAAAAATAAAACTTTGAATGCCTCGATGCCAAAAATGCAAACCTATACATAAATTAATGTAGATCTTGTCACTAGCACATCCAACTCCTAGCTTGAACAGTAGGAATGGAACTTCTGCATTCCAAATGCATCGAGTCAGATGCAAGCCAGCTAGATTTAGATACACACACACACACACACACACACACACACACACACACACACACACACACACACACACACACACACACACACACACACACACACATACACATATATATACATATATATATATATATATATATATATATATATATATATATATATATATATATATATATATACATATACATTTATATACATATATATATATACATATATACATATATACATACATACATACATATATATATATATATAATTTATATTTATATTTTTATATTTTTATGAATATTTCAAACATTATTTAATCTATAAATAAACAAATGATAAAAAGATTGAATGAATGAATGAAGGATTTTAATAATGTCCATGAGGCCGCAGTAGCCTATGGGACCCATCAGTCACACACATCCCCTTCAAAATGGGGCATCAACCACAAATCATTCCCTAAGTTGCCTAAACTTCCTTCTTAAGATCTTCCCTACTGCAATGAAGTTTGATCATGAGGTTCACCCTATTACCCAGCCTTGTCACTTCAAACAAGGTGTCAAGGTTGGTGATTTTCAAAGTTTTACCATAACTGTATTGGATGTCATTGTATGCCTCACACTCCAAGAGGAAGTGTCATTCTATCTCCACCATGCCTTTGTTGTAAAAGAGGCATATTCTCTCCTCCCAATCCTCTTTAGGAGTTAGCCATCTACCCATTTCACACCTAAGATGATGAGAGCTCATCCTAAGTTGGGAAATCAACATTTTCACTTTCCACTTAATGTCTGCTCCTATATAGGCTTTTTCTTCAAAATCACCTGTGGGGTTGAATTCTTTGTGGTAGTATTCTTTTTTATGGCCCATTTATTTTGTCAAAATGATGCACTTGAATTTTCTTCTCACATATTTTTTATTTCTTCATTAGTATTTGGGCACTCCTGCATGCTAATATCCCACCTCTTTACCCATTTATCATTTTGATTCCTCCAAGTGTTCTTTCTTCTAGTTAGTTCTTCTTCCATAATTAGTCTAGGCCACCTGTGTTTCTTCATGTTTTGAATCTTCTTGAGGTAGCTTAGTAACTGTATCATCGTCGATGCCTCTAGAGGGAAGGACCCCATTTTAGCAAGTAAGATCTCATATAGCACCAAATTCTTGACTTTGAGACTACTTATGATGAAGTGTTTTTGGATTATCTCTATCTATTTCCATTTCTAATCTGACATACTACTACCCCAAATTTCACACCCATAGAGAATCACCAGGATAACTAACAAACTGAAGAGTGTTCTCTTGGTATTCTAATCCCATAGCTCTACAATCCTACACCTATTTTTAAGAGAGTACAATGCTTTCCATCCTCCTTGAATTCTTTTTGCTTTACATGTTTCCTAGCTAAGCTTGTGGTGAAAATCAAGCTTGAGGTACTTATACTTCTTGACTATCTCTAATGGGATGCCTTCAAAGGTAAAGGTATATTATTTATTTTTTATTGTCAGAGAGATCATTACTTTGGTTTTACTTGTATTCACCTGCATTCCAACCTCTTGACAAAAAGTTTCAAGTGCTCTCAAATGTTCCCTCAAGATGTTGGTTGTTTTGGTGATTAAAATGAGGTCATCCACATAAATAAGTAGTTTTATAACCTACTTAGCTAGTTGAATCCCCTCCCCACTATATTTATTTAAACATTCTTCTAATTTATTAATGTATAGTCCAAATAAAGTTGTTAAAAGCAGACAACCCTTCTTGACACCTATATCGCTGCTAAAACACTTTGACATTCCATCACTAGTTTTGATTTTATCCTTTACTTGCTCATATAATATATGGGCAGTAGCTCTAAGCTCATCTAAAACCCCCAGCTCCTTCATCTTATTAAAAAATTTATCATGGGGGACTGTGTCAAAGGCTTTTTTGAAGTTGACAAAACATCAAAAGGCCTCATCTCCTTGAGTGTTCCATATTTTTTCAATCAAGAACCTAAGTGTAGCCTCATGATCAATATTAGAGTGCTTCAGTCTAAATCTATCTTGGCCTTTAGCTCTTTTTCCTTCTTTTTCTACTCACCTGTTGATTCTGTGCTGTATCATGCTTTCGAAGAGTTTACCAAGAAGGGTGTAGGGTCTACACTACTCTTCTGCTATTAGTACATATGAATGGCCTATCAAATAAAAAAAAATTATCACATGGTCTCCAATGATTAGCCCTATTATGATCAAGATATTATGATCATACTCTAACCTCAAGTGAAATTTTGGTATTACATTAATGGAGAAATTTTTCATTAATGGAAGAGTGAATTCTCTAAATGGAGGTCAATCAAACAACTTAATTTTATTCAATATGACAAGATAAATATATATAGGATTTCATATCTCTTGATAACAAGGATACATCCTTATTTAAACATCCCAAGAATGTCTCAAACAACTACTAATAACATGAGTTATTAAAACAAATCTCTAACAATTAAATATATGTACTAATAATATACTCATAATGTCACACATAAATATAATCTTTATAACAATGGACACCTCTAACCATAGTCATATGGGTTTTGCTACTAAATCCATTTGCCTTTGTTAAACTCATTTATGTGCCCTTTAATAGTTATTTTCCTAAATTCAAACCTTTCCTTTCAATTGACCTATATGTTTCCCATGACAATTTAGAGGCGAATTACTTAGAGTCATTTTTATAAGCATATCAATCATAATCCTATTCTTATCTAGTATTTATCAAGAGAGCATCTATTATTCATTTTTACATTGAGAGTAACTATCCTAAATCTTGAAAATTTGAAACCTGTTAAAGGAGCAGGCTCTAAGACAAGTTGAAATACCATTGCAAGGTCACAATCCTAAGCTTTTAGTTATCAAAATCCACGCATAGGATTGGACTACCTATTAGTATTACATTTATTTCACACACACAACTAGTTGGAATAATTATGTACAGTTTGATTCTTATTCTAAATATTTAAACATGTGCATCACTTAGCTAGTCAACAATGGGTGGTTGAGGTCATCTCAACCCACCATTTATAACCCCTTTTTACGAGTAAGGTAATTTTCAAAAGAGGAACTAGGGTTTATAGGTGAAGGAAGACAAATATGAACCTACACATAGTCCCAACCATTGATATCACACATAGTATTTATCTACATGTAGACACATCCATCTATGGTGGAACATTCTATCACATCTCACCAAGACAAATCTAGTAAAAAACAGATGTTTCAGACTACCACAGGTGTCCAAGTAGTACCTAAATTATCGCATTATTTTTTGACAATCATATTCTAGATCTAAGTGACCACTAACCATTTCATATCACTATTAATGATTGTGCACTATCACAAACCAAAACATAACCTAAACAAGCTAAGTACCCTATTTTATATGTCATTCCCATAAATAGTAGCTCTAATAAATCAAAAACACTATTATTTATATTTAAATTTGCTTAATGTATACATATATTATAAAATATTCTATTAGTCTCAATGTTTTAGCATATTTAGTCAACTAAATCCAAAAAAAGATAAAACATATTAGTGAGCCCATTCCTTGTTTTGAACACAATAAATCCCAAGGTTCATTTAGGATTTCATTATTCTATCCTAGGTTTTCATTCTTCTATATTTGCATCTAATATTCATATTTAATTTATGATTTCCCCTTAGAGGTTATCTATTTATCTTAGTGTTTTACTCCTTAAATCCCTAAATTTCTCTATTACTCCTTTGAGCATGGAAAACCTTAGGTTCCCTTAGGTTTCCCTTCTACCTTCTTAGGGTTTGAAATTTATATGTTAAGGTTTTAAATATGATTTCTTATTTTCTTATATAATTCACATAATTAACACATAATCATAATGGAAGAAATAATTAATGTGGATGGCAGATTTGATGAAATGGGTCACCAATAATTAACTCTCTACATATGAATCCACACTTGCATGATGCATTTTTACATGTAACTAAATTTGAAATGAAAAATAATACTAAGGTTATCGAATCTAAAGAGAAACATGAGCCTTTCACTAATACTAATATACCTTTTAGGAGTATTCACTGAAGAACATGTGTTTAGATTACTACTATTATTGATGATGCCCACCCATGGTATGGATGATATAAAAAAAATTCCTCGAATTACTATGGCTCTCCCTATATAGTATATATTCATACCTTTTAACATTGTTATTAATGTAACAAAAACTAATACTACATAGTTTATTATGCATGATGCTAAGATACTTATACAAAAATGGTTCTCAATATTCAACTAAGGTTTTACAATTTGAACAAGGTTATTCTAGAGTGGGACATGTCATTGGTTCTTATTTACTACTATATGATCCATTGGCCTCAAAAATCTCATTTTATCCCTTACCTATAGTATTTTTTCTCTAAAATTGTCTTGGAGGTGATCAATATTCCAATGAGTAAGAGGATTTGAACAAGTATGAGGACTTTTTTACTGAATCCAAAGTTGGAAAAGATGGTAAGGAACAATTTGAGGGAGCCAGAGGTGAGTCCTCCTAGTAGGACTCTAAGTCGAGAGGCATCAATTGGTATATCCCCATTCACATGTCCCTTATCTCCATTAGGGGCTGGGGGATTCCAAATCCCAAGAACAATGAGGTTATTAATCATTCAATGGACAAGTTCACTGAGATTGTAATGTAGAAATTGATCTACAATGAGATTATGCTATAATTTTATAATCTTAAAGTAATGATAGGTCTCATACTAGTAGACACATAGGTTGGTAAAGATTCTATTGGTACTAAAGAGCTCATCCCATAGGTCAACAATATCACTCAAAGTGAAGAGGCAAAAGATAATAGGGAGCTCAAAAAGGAAAAGGAAGAAGCCAAGGTTTCTAGCCTGAAATGCAAGAGGAAGGGTGATGAAAAGGAATAGTACATGAGTAACCACAATATAGGGAAAGCAAACATCAAAGTGGAAAGTTTGGTGGCCTAGAAACTGATCATTTATTCTGAATCTCACTAGCCGGTTACCTCTCTACCTTTTTTTGCTTTACTGAGATTTTGGCTGAAATTTAGTGTCTTTTTGGTGATTTGGTGTTTTCCTATTGGATTTATTTTTTGCCCCTCTCTATTTTTCTAACTATTCATGACTATCTTTTATTTTATTTTGTATAAGAATGGGCCCCCTTAACCTAGTTTTAACCAATCTAATAAAAAAATAGTATTTTTTCTCCTAAGCTTACATTATATAATGTTAATAGTGGTATATAAAAACACCTTCGAACCTTTCACCTAACAAGTTTGTAATATGTGAATGATAATTTATTGACTAAGTTATTTATGTAGAGTATTAATAAATATGCCTTGCATTGGTTTTATGACCTCCATTTCCAATTAGCACATTCCTTCAATCCTTTAGCCAATCAATTTCTAGTACACTTTTCAATCAACATCATTAAGAAGATGTCTTTTTCTCATACTTTAAAACTAAATCAAGGACCTAAAGAGCCTATCTAATTTAACTATTTGGAGAATATTAGATTCATATTCCTAATTTAGTTAATAGTCTAAATTAATTGAATAAGTAAATAATATTAGAATATTTAAGCTATTGATTTTTATGAATTAATTATAATTTTAACCTTTCTATAAATAGCAATAAATGTGATGAAAATAAAACTTAGCTAGAAACTGACTGAAATAGTTGTCGTAAGTTCTAAAATTTATTGTGCAAGACTGTAACAATGTCACAAATCAATATCTAGCTTTCATTTTATGAAAGGATAGGAGCACTAAAATAAGACACCTTGGGGTTTAGTGCTACAGTATTCTTCTACCAATATTATCTAGGAGATTTGATCTTTTTGGGTTTTATCCATTATCTTTATGTGAGCATGCCTGCAAAATTTTAGATGTTGGATGTCTATTAAACTCCCTATAGAGATGATTTAGTATTCAAACCCTAGAATCCGTTGTGTTTTGACAAATATTGGGAAAGAGGGAAAGGGGGGGTTATTATGTTTAGGATACATTGAACATGTATCCACACCCCTTATGTAGGCATGATGCCTACATACCAATACTTTGAAGAGGGATCAAGCCATATGTATTTATCCCACTTAATGTGATTTTTGTAATTGTGTGTATGAAGATGCAAAATACTAAAACTAGGTGTGCTTGAAGTGGTTAGCAACTGGTGTAAGGATTTGGATGTGTTTGTAGTTATATTAGATGGTTGTATGCAAAGAATAGGAATGTTTTACCTCAATAGTCTTGCTTGTATTCTTGCTTGCTTTGTGATATTTTCCAACCCCTTCTAAATCAACTTTAAATCAGATTTTATAGGGATTTGTTGGTCATGGGTCAAATGTATTTATGTGAGGCCAATAAGGAGGATAGGAACTAGAAGGAGCTGATCATTTTAGGTAAAAATGTACTTGGATAGGAGCACTAGAAATGGAAACCCTAGGGTTTGATTCTATAGTCTAATTTGAGTGTTATTGTCCTAAAGGAATGGGACCCAGGGGGATGGAATCATCACTAGAAATACTACTTAGTTTAGGTGTAATCATTGTCTAGCAGGCTACGGATGACTAGGAATCAATGAAAAGATGCCTATAATGGTCATGAGATAAGGTAAGAGGGATGTATGGGTTGGGTGTCACAAGCCACACTTAAGTTACCAATTTTCTTATTTTATATGACTATATTTCCCACCCCACCTTTATTCTAGTGATGCATCAAAGTGAAATACTAGGATAAAGGGAAAACAGAAAGTGCACCTAAACTTACTTGCAAGGGTGAAACTCATAAAGCTATGTGATATTGGTTATGCGTAGAGAGAGCACATTATGAAGTGTAAATATGTAAGAGAAAATAGAGAGTAGATCAGTTCTTACTAGATATGCTATATCTAAAATAAGAATGTACAAATCTAGGTAAGAGAGAGAGGAAGAGAAAGGAATGAATACACCCCACTGGGTATATGTATAAATATAAAACCTATTGTGATGTTGGATGATGTTGAGTAATGTTGGGTATGTGTTGTACCAAGAGTAATATCATAAATGGAGTTGAGAGCTCAATTCCATGGAAATGGCTCAAGAATGCAAAGGATGGCCCTTTGGCTCCATCATTTCCCACTAAGTGAATCTATATAATCATGCATGTGTTAATCAATGTTTAGAATATGTGTCCAATCCATCTAAGTAGGTGGCTCAAGAATATAAAGGCTAGTTAGTCATTTATCTCCATCATTACCCTGTAAAGTGAAGTTATAAACTAATACCAATATGAAGGTGTGTTGTATGGGATGGCTCTTAATGCCCATAAATGTTTTGTAATTTGACAATGTGTTATGGATAGTTGAATGTGTAATGGAAATCATGCCAATCTTGGCTAACTCAAAAAAGGTAGAGATTAGGCTTGTATGAAATCCACTCCAAAACTAGGCAATAGGATTATGTGGAAGCCACTCAAGAATGTGGAGGTTAGGCTTGTATGAAAGCCACTCTGAAATGATGCTAATCACCTGTAAATAGAATAAGGAATGAAACTATTGAGAATGCCTAGGTAATATACTAAACTTAAAAAGAAAATAAGTCAAATGTGCCATGCACATTGCCCCCAATCACTAGTGTCTAAAACATGGATTCTGATATGGAAGTTATAACAACTACCTAATCTAAAACTAGAAGTGAGATCCATCATGTTATGCATGATGCCCCCTATATCTAGATTTTGTGAGAAAATTTATACTAAAACTAATGAATCTGAACTAATTTGTATGTGCAAAATTGTAGTTAAGCTTACCTTTTTGCCTATTTCTAAAAAAAATGGTTTTTTTTTTGCTATTTAGATAGGACTACCAAAAATGGATACCATTTTGTTTGATGTTATATTCCAATGTTGGCCCTATTATCCTAGGCTAATTTTGATGATTATTCTATAATTCTCACTATCTACATGGTTTGAAGTTTGGTGTTGTTATAGGTATTCTAAATGCTAATTTTTTGATTGGTAGGAGCTCTAATTTATATGACAAAACCCTTATTTATTTCCCCCTCTTCTAAGGGTAGGAATGAAGAACCTATAATGACTATCCTCATAAGAAAGATCCCTTCAAGTGGGTTATGTTATGAACATACATGATATAGCAATGATAATCGACATGATATCTCAAGATATAGTATGGTTTATAATGGAGATTGTTAGATCAATAGAGGTATTCTTAGATAGATACAACAATGTAATAGCATGTGCAATATAATGAACTAGAACTGGAAGTTTGGTTAGTTGTTAGTTGTTAGTTATTAGTTTTTATTTATTAGTTTTCATGGAGAGATGGAGTATGATATCCATCATGGCATCCAAAAAATCAAGATAATACATGATGTGGATCATGGAATTGCAAATAGTTGAGAAGAAAACAAGCAACAAACACATAAGGCAAGAAGAAAGAATCATACAAGAGTGGCTAAGTGGCCAAAAAAATAAGGGACATGGCACATGTCACTCAAACTAGAAATCAAGCATATAAGGCATGTTCAAATTCCACATACAAATATAACTAGAAACAATCAGGGTTAGCGTGAAATCCATAATCACATAGAATATTAAAGGCAAAGGACATTAGCAAATTTCCTAAGGCACACACAAGAATAGAATCAAAGGATATTGGCAAGTATCCTAAGGCATATACAAGATACAAAATAGGAACTAAAAAATGCAATCACATCTAGCTATGTAAATTAAGAAATGAAAGCATGTAAATATGTAAAATATAATCACATCTACCTAATCAAAACAAGAAGTGAAAGTATGCAAGACATGTAGTACAAGCCTAGGTATATGCTAAGAAATACACAAGTGTTATATACTAGTGAGTATCGATAGAGTAATATCTGTAAGCTAGTAAGTAATGTACATCAACATGATAACTAGAGTGTGTGGTATAGAAATGACATAACTTGGTTAGTGTAGTCATGTAGAATATTCCCCCAAGTGGTAGATATATCGATGTATGTCTCAAATGTAGAAGTAGGATGCCTTCTCATTAGGTAGAGTGAAGAAATCATGGATCTAGATGTCACTTCACACACTCAAAGAAGATCAAGTGAATCATGGTAATGTAGATAAATTGACAATTAATAGCATAAAATAGAAAATGTAAGTCTATCATGGTAGTAGAAATGTAAATCATAGATAATGCATACAATTGAAATGTTTTTGTGTTTTTGAATTATTTGAATATTTTTGTATTTTGAAATGTTATATTATTTTTGGTATTTTGACATATTTGAATTTTTTTGTATTTTTTTTTTTATATACAAGCTATGTACAATCAATCATGAGAATAATATGTATAATAAATACTAATAAATTATGTACAATTAAGAAAAAAGAAACTATGTATAAGTAATTTAAAATAAGTACTATGTACACAATAATGTAAAAGACTAGGTTAGAGGGGGTAAAGGGTCTAAGGATGGAGCTTTCTAGGGAAATATTTGGAGGAAGGGATCATGGCCATCATCAAATGCCTCAAGATCATCATCATAAGTATCATCATATGCCAAAAATTTTGTATTCATGGTGGTTTCTCCTCATGTATTAGCAAGATCTATGCTCTTTATGTAGTTAGAGATCTATCACTCATAATGGTGTCATCCTTTTGATGGTGAACTAATGGTTGTTCTAGTGTTGAAGATGTTGAGTCTCCTCTAAGAAATTTAGATCTAGTAGTAGATGGATTTGATGGAAGTGGTGAAGCTAGTACTGATGGTGATGTAATCTGTATAATACCCTGAACATGTAGTTTATCAAATCTTTGTTGTAAAGATGTACATGAGTTTGTATCATGACGTATGATCCTATGAAAAAGATAAAATTGATGACCATCTTGCCATGATAACCTACTAATAGATCTATGTTGTATTGTAGGTAGTGTGATTAATCAATGATCAAGTAACATTTGTAGTATGATCTATGAATGATGTTGTGTTTTTCCTACTTAAATCTGAATGACTATCTCTATATCCATAGAGGTAACCATGTGAATTGTATGTGCCAATTGATCTATCTATGGTCGTGAATGTGGAGTATATCCTAAGAGTGTATTAAAAGATGCTAAGAGTGATGTAAGATGTCTAATGAGAGCTCAAGAGTCATCTCGATAATCTCTTAGGCTAACTGGTGTGAATCCCAATCCACATAAATAGTCATTTGTGAGTGTGGGTGTCATATCATCATCTAAAGTAGCCTACAAATCTATATCAACATCATGTACATATGGTAACTCAAAATTTACCACAAGGGGTAACTATGATATGGGAGTCTCATCAATTATAGTAGTATAATATGGTGGTACTATCAGAGTATCTATAATTATCAGATTAACTATAACTATTAAATGATTTGTATCGATAAAATCAATTGGTATTACTAGAACTGCTATCAATGATTGTATAAATGTAATATATGTAAGAACCATGATTGATGGAGTAGTTGGAATGGTTGAAGCTATTATGATTGGTTGAGTATATGGAGCTGAGGACACAATTATAAGTGGAGTGTGAGATGTGGTAGTCCCTCCTACCTCATATGTATGTATCTAATTAAGAGAAATACAATGAGGTGGTGCCTACACTATGATATGAGGTGTCCCATCTGGTGAAATAGTCAAAAATAAATCTATAATCTGACAATAACTAAATGGTTGGTTATCTATTGGGCATGTGTATATCTATCCTTCATCGATAAACTTAACACATCGATGAAGATTATAAGTAACTGCCCCCATAGCATGTATCCAAGTTCATCAAAGTAAAATTTTATAATAAAGAGGACCTGTCATAACTTGGAACTCTGTAAAGAGGGTTTTGGGCCCGACCATGATATCTAAAGCAATGGTGCCCAATGTCTATCATGGTATATCATCAAACCCTCTAATATTCTTATATGATTTTTACATGGATGCCATATCTACACCCATGGTCTGTAAGAATGTAAAATTGCATATATTAAGTCTGGAACCATTATCAACTAGAACTCTCTTAATTGTGCTAGTTTTGACTTGAACTTGAATGAATAATGGTAAATTTTGATCAATAACTGTCTGAGATGGAATGTCATCACAATTAAAATAAATAACATATTCTATAGTTTTTATTGTGTTGACCACTGATGTAAAATAAGAAGGCTCTGAATCAATGGGCATAGAATTTTGAGTGAGTGCCTAATAAATAATGTCCTTGAACACATTGGCTTTCTAAAGTAGTTCTAACATGGAAATCTTAGCTAGTGTGTTTCTCAATTGATCAACAATATCATATTCCTTGTGTGGATATGCCTATGCACGTAGGTTAGGCCTAGGATAGGAAGGAATGGAAGGGTGGTGTGGCTCCTAACTAGGTGGAGGCATGGTGGCTCATCGAGTAATAGCTCTGACTACATTATCTACTATTCATATAGGACTAGTAGTAGCTACGGGAGAAGAGTGTAGATAAAATTACAGATCAAGGTGGTGGAGGGACAAAGGGTGTCAACTGGGATCTCTAATGATGGATAGTGACCTAGGGAAGAGAAAAATGGACCATGCAACATAGATCAACATAGTTTAAAGGCTCCAAGAGAGGTGAGACAAGAGGTATCTTAACATATATAACATTGATTTTATTGATATCATCCCATATTATGAAAAGTAAACATGAAATTTAAAGAATGAAGATTTGCATTAACATATGGTAAACTTCATCATTCATGTACATGATAGAACCAAGTATGGTCTCCTTATTATTTTCAAGAAATGTAATAAAAATTTGTAAATAAGTGAGATCCATTTTTGTTTGTTTTTTATGTGAAATCTGATTTCAGATGTAAGGTGATACTTTAAAAGCAAAGGGGACCTAGTATATGCAACTAAGGTTTTGAAAAATTATTTATTTTAAAATTAATATGAAATTTTAAAATTTGATGCCAATTTTTTATTTTAAATATGCAGGTAAAAAATTAGAAAATTAATGAAAATGCTTGATTTAAAGGGACCTAATACATGCAACTAGGATTTGGAAGAAAATTAATTTTTTTTAAATTACTATGGAATTTTTAAAATTTGAAGTGAATTTCTAATTTAAATATGCAAGTAAAAAATTAGAAAATATTTCTAAAATTAGCAAGAAATTATTCCTAGGGTTTCTAGGGTTTTTGTGCACAAATAAAGTAAGTTGGGTTTACCAAATGATTTAATTATTTTAGGAATATTAGAGTCCTATTCCTAATTTATTTAAAGGTCTAAGTTAATTAAATTAGTAAATAATATTGTAATATTTAAGCTACTAGTTTGTATAAATTAATTATAATTTAAACCTTTCTATCAATAGCAATAAATGTGAAGAAAATAAGACTTGGCTAAAAATTGATTGAGATGGTTATTGAAGGGTCTTAAATTTGTTGTGTAGGATTGGGATAATATCACAAATCAAGATATGGATTTTTTTTATGAAAGGATAGGAGCATCAAAATAGAACACCCTAGGGTATGATGTTATAGTCCTATTCTACCACTATTATCTAAGAGATTTAAGCTTTCTAGGTTTTGTTTGTTGTCTCTATATGAGCTTGCCTATGAAATTTTGGATATTAGATGTCTAGGGAACTCCTTATAGAGTTGATTTAGTCTTAAAACCCTATACTCCATTATGCTTTGACAAAATTTAGGAAAGATGGGGGATTAGTGTGTGTAGTATGCACTGAATGTGTATCCACACCCCTTGTGTGGGCATGTTCCCTATATACCAATACTCTGAAGAGGGATCAAGCCATATTTAGTTCTTCCACTTGATGTGAACTGTGAAATTGTGTGTATGAAGATGTAAAATGCTAAAACTGGGTGTGTTTAAGGTGGTTAGGGACTGGTGTAAGGATTTGGATGTGCTTGTAGCTATATTGGATGGTTATATGTAGAGAATAGAGAAGTTTTGCCTCAATCATCTTGCTTGTATTCTTTCTTGCTTTGTGATATTTTCCAATCCCTTTTTAATGAACTCTGAATGGGATTTTATAGGGATCTATTGGTCATGGTTTGAATGTATTTGCATTAGGCTAATAAGAAGGAGGATAGGAACTAGAAGGAATTGACCATTGGAGGTAAAAAGGCACTTGGATAGCAGCACCAAAAATGGCCACCCTAAGGTTTGGCACTATAGTCTAACTTGGATGTTATTGTCCTAAAGGAATGAGACCCAGGGGGATGGAATCATCACTAGAAATTTTTCCTGAAAGAGGTAGAATCACTATTTGGAAGGTTGCAGATGATTGGGAATTAGTGAAAATATGCCTAAAAGATTCATGAGAGCAATCAAAAGGGACCTATGGGTTGGGTGTCATAAGCCACACTCAAGTTATAGATTTTCACATTTTATATGACTAAATTATCATTGGATATGTGCTCCATTACAATATAACTCTCTCTAAAATGAAATATCATATTGTTGAAAATGAGTTAGAAAATATATTCAAGAAAATTTTGTTTATCCCACTACATGCATCCATTATCTTCAAATGCTTTCAATTTTTTGATGATTTATGCCATATAGACAAGTATTATAGAATTAGGATCCTTGATATGAATAAGATAAAGTATGGGTCCAACCTTCCAACTAAATATAGTGAAAAGTTTCAAAATAAAACAAATTCCAAATCCAAATTGAATGATACTAATAATGATGAAAAAACCATAGTTAATGCAGTGTCACAACCTACTAATCAACTTGTCTTATCATCTCCTCAAACAAGGAAGGTCTCATAGTTACCTAAAACTCCTCATAAGATACTACAATTTTTACTTGAGTGTAATCTCATATATCTCCCTCCTAAAAAAAGTGGTTTATGTGAGTAGGACACCAATTAATATATTTGACAGTGATGCATATTGTGATTATTCATAAGTGTATAAGATGTTCAACTA
The DNA here is from genome assembly GCA_037957365.1 of Torreya grandis. Taxonomy (NCBI): domain Eukaryota; kingdom Viridiplantae; phylum Streptophyta; class Pinopsida; order Cupressales; family Taxaceae; genus Torreya; species Torreya grandis. Next base: position 80,940 of record JARHVA010007229.1, on the reverse strand, counting down.
ATAAATGGATTAGTTTGCAACATAAGATATAAGATTTTTTGGATGAAAATATCCTTGAGATTAATACATTTACAAATAATTCAAGGACACAACCTAATGGGAATGCAAAATTTAAAATCTTTTATGATTTATTTCCAAATTACAAGAAATTAATACCAAGTCTGAGGTGTATATGAATTACAATACACATCCTCCTCTAACATACCATGCTTTTAGGACTAAAGAGGAGTATCATATTTAGATGGTATTATTGGTACACTTGAGAGTATACATGTACATATAACTAATATCACATTCGATGATCATGAGATTTGTGATGATTATTTTATATATGTGTCATTATTTGTGTGTGCCTACATTGATTCACAACCTATACAAAGTGTCATGGTAGATAATGGTTCAAGTGAAAATGTTTACACTATGAAACTTCTTACCAATATTTTATATATATATAAAAATTGATGGATACAACAAATATAATCAAAAGATTTGAAGGAAAGAGATAGAACCCTCCTAGGAGTATTTTATACCACTTAAGTTAGGTCATGCATCATTTACTACTTTCTTATTAGTTCTACCTAGCACATGGGTATTTGAGATGTTGTTAGGACATATTGGATACATAAGCTCTTATCAGTACCATATTTAGTACATCTATGTGTCAACTATATACATGACAATAGAGTGGTCACCATTCCATGTATACCATATGGGTATCTTATTTATACATAGACCTATTAGTGTAGGTTTTTATTCTATTTAATGGTTTTTTATAATGCATGTTCAGTTACATTACTTAAGTGTCCTTTTAGGTCATTAGGGAAGATAATCCCACATTCATGAGGATGTAAGGACATGTTTATCTTCCACCTATATGTGCACCTTTCTTAAAGATTTTATGGATAATGACTATAATGCCATTATTTCTAATGATAGTTCATTTGTGATTGTTATTACAAGGATTATTATATATCATTTTTTATTTCAATTTTACCACGTATAATTTATTTGTGCATTCAATCCTATCTAGACCTGATCCTCAATTTTGGCCCACTCTAATAAGACCTTCCCTTCAAAGGTTACAACCCATTATACAACTTGTATAGGTTCATTCTATAAAGATAATTTAGGAAAAATTAATTTATATTCATAGAAAAAAATTACTTTAGCATCTATTACATCACATTTCTATCCCAATTCATTAGACATTACCTATGCAATCACATCCTATGCTAGTTCTACATGATACTTTGCATGTTCTATAGTGAACACAAGCATATTTTCATATTATACAACATAATTCATATCATACTATGGTTAATATATTTACACAACATACACAATATCATAGGCTTTATAATTACCATGATGGATATGTTATAGCATCATATCACTTCTTAGAATCTGATAGAGATACATGTGTCACTACTCACCCATAGTGGATAAAATTTACCACGATGAACTAGGACTTACATCAGAGCATCCCCTTGATGGGATCATTGGTTATAATAATTCATGGCTCATATTCAAAATATTTATAAAATATAAAACATTAAAAGATTCCAAAAAATATGTGTGTGTGTGTGAATGCATGCTAAAAATTAAAACCATGACCTATGTATGACATGTATTACTAATTTACATGATTCATGTATGATTTATCATATATATGGTAAATTATATATCTATTTTATTTATCACATGTATTTCATAGTATACATGAGTGTGATGTAGTACATATACATTATATATGACATGGATGTCATATGAAAGACATTCTTATAGCCATATGTTATCTTTCCTACATTGGGGGTATGCTTACATTTGGGGCATCTTAGTAAATTTACATAGGTTGCATATTTTTTTAACCATCCTTTTGATCATATTTATATATTTACATTGATTACACATGACTTACTATGGATTTTACTATTTAGAGTGATTTATTATTTAGATACTATATGCAATTATGACATACATTGTTTTTTTATACTATCCTTAATTTTTATATGCATTATTTTTGTTTTTGTGTGTTACATGATGTGATCCTTAAGTGTGTATTAAGTTTTGTGACTACTTCTATGCATGACTCTAACTCTATGTAACATTGATTGTTTCTCTATATAACTCTTTTTTTGTGACTCTGCACGACATTGGATGTTCATTGTGTGAATCCATTTTTTTATGGATATTACTATGTGTGTTCATTATGTGAATATATTTATGCATGACTATTAGTCCACATGAATCTATTTATTTTTGATTTCTCTCTATTTGAATTTTAGTCTATGTGACACTATGTTTTATTATGTAACGTTCTCTCATTTCTTATGTATGTCATGGCCATGACTATTTATGCTCTGTGTGGATACATATAAGATTGTTTCCTAACTTGTTATGTCATGATCCATATCATGAATCCTTATACTTGTGTGTGATACCATAACACATATGATGCATATTTTTTTTAATTATTACTCAATGATTTTATGATTATTAATATGATGATTATCATTATGTACCTTGTTGCTTTATCTATTTTAACATGACACTTTTATACTTTGGGATACATGTTTCATATATAATCTAACAATCTAATATTTCTATGATGACATAATCTAATCATGTTGGCACATGATTTACATTCTTACGTCATATTATATATAACATTATGTGTACAGATCATTTATTTTGAGATTATTAATTTTTAAGCTACATACCTTACCTCAAAATAGGGGCATACATAGTGGGCATATCTTAGATACTAAGTTATTTACATAGATAATTCAAAGTATTTATATGGAAAATTTATAATTTGGGCTTAGATTATCACATATTTGGAATAGATTAGTGGCATATGCATAATAATGTTAGATATTCTACAAGATTATCAGTGGCAATCATAGATTATATGATACTATTATAGGAATTGCATTACTCAAATTACATAGTTCATCATATTTAGATCATATGCATGACATATACAAATAATTCATATATATTATGATATTTTGGCACATATTATATGACTCAGATTACATAGTTGATTACAATAGGGTCATATACAAAGCATAAATGAGTAATTACACAAGTTTATCAACTCCTATTATGTATTCATGTTCTACTTAGTTGTACTTAGGTATTACTCAAATTAAATCAAAAAATATGCCTATAATGGATGATTCAGAACATTTACTTAGATTTGAAGTTTTTACTCATGTTTATTTAAAACTTTTCTAGGTTTCATTCTTAGAAAAATACAATGATTAGTGTAGTTTAGGTTTGTTGTGACTTAACTTATAAGCACTTATTCATCCCCAATGAGGTTCAATCCATATTTATCTCAACCCATGGTTTAAACACTAGCATCTCCATGAGGTATAATCTCCTCATTCTCTACTAACTCTAGAAGTAAACTTGATTAACATGAATGCATGTATATTTGTACCTTTTTATTAAAATTTCAAATCTATTCAAAGTTTTTACTTCATATTTTATATCATAACTAGGCACTAATTTCTACATGTTTCATTATAGGGTTGGCATAGAGCAAGTGCAACACTCATCACCTACCACAAACTAGCCACCATAGTTACACTCAGGTATCTCACTCTATCCTTTTACTTTAGCACATTCAATACTAGAATAAATGGGGTGAAATTTTAGACAATGGATTTTTCATTAGAATTGATAATGTTTAGTTTTAACCAAGCCTTATTATACATGACTTGGGTGTATACAAATCCTAATTGATCACACTCTCTCACATCCATTCCCTTATGTATGAGCCCTAATTTTCATTATTTATACACAATATTTATATATTCTATGCCTTAAAATTTTATCATCTTAGATATAATACCTCCTAACCTTATATCACTATTTCCTACTTTATGGACACCTCTAGACATAATCAGATGGATCAGGTTACTAGAGCCATCTACCTTAGAAAAACTCATTTATGTGCCTTTTAACACATATTTTACTAGATTAGAACCCTTACTTTAGGTTAAATCTTATGTTTCCCATGTCTATTTGGAGGGAAAACACCCAAATACACAACTATATAATCATATCAAGCCTAATCTTATTCTTCTATGGCACTTGTCAAGAGAATATTTATTATTCATTTATACATTGAGATAAACTACTCTAAAGCTTTAAAATATAAAACCCATAAAAGGAGAAATAATTTATCCAAATTCTAATACCATTATAAGGTTAAAATCACAAGTTTTCAAGTGTATAAATCCATAAACATGATTACGTCACATGCTAGTATTACATTGATTGCACACACAAGGTTAGCTAGGATAACTACCTATTCTTTGAGCACTATTAAAAGTATTAGAATGTAGGTATACCTTATCCACTCAATGTATAGTGGTTAAGGTCAGCTCAATCATGCAAATCAATTTTTGAAAGTGGATTAAAGGTTTTTAGGTGAAGGAAGATGAATCTAAATCTACACGTAATCTTAGCCTCTGATATATCATACAAAATACTTATCAATATGTAGGTGAAATAATCTATTGTGTAAAATTTTGGTACATCTCACCAAAATAAATATACTATATCACATACATATCTAGTTTTCATAGGCATACTAACAAGTTTAGACACATCTTAACAAGTTTTGACATCGATATTTTGGATATGGACAACCACAAACCAATAGATCAATGTTGACTACTTTACTTTATAACAAACTAGAATAGAACTAATAAAGTTAAGCACCTTATATTCTAGTCATTTACATAAATATTATTTTTAATAAAATCATTGATACTTTATTTATTAGATTCATATTCTCTTAATTTAGGCATATCTTATACAATATGATTGTTCTCAATGTTTTGGTTTATTTAGACATTAAATATAAAATAAGGATGTGGGTGAGTAGGTACTCTATCTATCCATTATGTAACTATATGTGTTTTAACTATAATATATATAAAATAGGATAATAAATTCTAAGGAGCTATAACATGAGGAAAAATAACTATAAATGTAAGAACATTAGGTAACATTACATGTTGTTTCTATTGTTAGATATAAAAAAGTGTGAAGTAGGATATATAATGATTAAGTACTAACTCACAATAAAAGATAAATGTGTTAAATCTTATAGCAAGATAAGGCACTAACTAATGATATTAACAAGTCTTAAAGCATCAACAAAGATATATAGTGGAGACATGCTTGAAAATTATTTAAGTAAAATGGGAGATTCTTTCATCAAATCATCATTCTTCTTAATAAAGTCTCCAATACATTGATATAGTTCATTAATTTCAAATATGTTTGGAGGTGACATATTAATTATTGGTTACATAGGTTTTCTCCTTTATTTAAAATTATAAGTAATTATAGAACTTTGTTTAGGGAAATTTATTCTTTAGATGTTACTAAATCCACCTTGGTATGATCTAATATATCTTTGTCATTTATGCTATATCTTTAAAATTTTAAATATACGTGATTATCGGTACTATCAAGGTTTTTAATCATCATTTTTTGCCATGAAGTAACTAATATAACATTAGATTGAAAAAATGATGGTGTAACATATGATAATGTGGGAATGTTTTTGGGACCAATGGATATATTAAATTTAATACATACCAGTGTTTCATGTTGTGATAAATAACTTAATGCTTGATTTAAATGGAGTAATAAGGGTATAATGGCCCGCACATATAAAATGGTATTAATCGTGGGTCATCAATTATGACTAGGTTAGAATTAGCAGACCATGAATTGTGACCTAGATGAACAAATGATAAAGGAAGGACAAGAAAGATGTATAGACATGGAAAAAACATAGATAAGATAGAAAATAGAAGAATAAGAATAACATGAGACCACATAGAAAAGAGAGGAGAGAAAAAAACATATACAATATATTGATAATTAGTACTTGATTTGAACCAATGATAC
>JARHVA010007229.1:0-67500 GCA_037957365.1 Torreya grandis | reverse complement strand
ATTGCAATTGTGACTTTGTCCAAGGCATAAAAATGAAGTTATCTAGGCTCTCCCCAAAACTTGTATGGTTTGGGTGATCTAAAAATAACCCTAAAGCCTTTTTACTTAGATTTTATTTCATGTAATTTAGCCTATGAAGGGGATGTCATTACCTCTCATGAGTTATTTAGGGAAGTATTGACTCAGGGCTTCATCTCCTAATGGTGTTTCAACCCTACTCCATAACAGGGTATAAAAACTAGGGTATGTATACTATAAGAACTAGAGGGTTGAGCAGCTAACCTTTCTTTTCATAATGAAAGCTCAAGTTAGGTCTGGTCAACCAGGGATTCCACTAAGTAGTCCACGAATGGAATCAATATGCAAAGTAATAAACCTTTGCATAGTAATTTGATTGGTATGAACTCAATTTATGTGTTACATCTCTTGTGTTAACCGCATTTGGGACCATCTAGATGGTCATAAATTGTAAGTTTTAAATAGCCCCACTTATTGTGGAGTATTTATTAGGAATAAATCATAAATTAATGTGGAAATTATTTCATAGAATCACAATAATAAAAGATATGAATGGATATGTATAAAGAATAGAAATAAACATGCATAAAAAGTAGACCATATTTAATGTGCTTTACCCAATGTGGGCTGAATCCACCAAGAAACACTTAGATTTTATTACAAGCCACAAGAGTATAATCCACTCTCAGATTTGTCTTCTCAAAATTACAATACAAAAATACTATTTGGAGTTGTGATCAACAAACCCTCTTGAATTTGTACTTGAATTCACACACTCTCTTCTTCTTTCTCAAACCCTTGTTCTCATAATGTATTACCTACTAAATATTCATCTATACATAATATATTAACATAGCAGTTTTAAAAAATAATGGGTAAATGTACATTATTTGAACATACATTGTAACTTATAAATAGGCTCCAAAACATAACAATATCCCACTTGGAGATTGATTTCCTCTAAGCAGGTTTCTCAACCCTTCACTATCAAATGTGAAGGCCAACAAAAACTAAACATAGCTTCAATTTCTCCCTTGTGACCACCTAAGTCATCATGTCTACATGATTCTGACTAGTATGAATCTTCTCTAGATTCAACCTCTCTTCTTCCAAAGCTATCCTGATGAAATGGTACCTCAATTATATATGTTTCATCTTAGAGTGGAAAGCATAGTTCTTTTCTAGATGTATAATACTCTGACTATCACTATATAGCTTCCCTTTCTCTTGCTTACGCCCCAACTCTTCACAAAAATATTGTAACCAAATAATTTCTTTGCTTGCCTCTATAGTAGAAACATACTTAGCCTATGTGGTTGACAAATCCATAAGTTTTTTTAGTCATGAAATCCATCTCACTGTTATGTCACCTACAATAAATACATATCCTATTATACTCCTCATGCTATCTAAATCTCCAGCCATGTCCAAATATACATAACCATGTAAAGTGGTGTCCAATCCACCATAGCTTAAAAATGTCCCCATGGTCCCTCTTAAATATCTAAGGATACACTTCACTGGCTTTTAGTGTTCTCTACCTAGATCACTCATGTACCTACTTACTACTCCCACTGCATGGGCAATATTTGGCCTAGTGCACACCATGACATACATCAAGATGCCAACTAATGATGAGTAAGGTACATGTGACATCTAGATTCTCTCCTCTATCTTGGGACACTGCTTCTTTGATAACTTAAAATGTCCTACCAAAGGAGTCCCAACTAGTTTAACATCCTTAATACTAAACCTCTCCAAGACCTTTTTAATGTACTCTTCATGGGATAAATTTAGCTTTCATTCCTTTCTATCCTAAGTTATTCTCATACCAAAGATTTTTTTTTTTTGCTCCCAAATCCTTCATAGCAAAGGAATTACTATGTTTTTCCTTAAGTACCTTTATTTCTTTCATATTCTTACCTAAAACCAACATGTCATCACATACAAACATAGGATAATGTAATCACTATAATCAAACCTATTGATATAAACATAATGGTCTGAATGACAGTTGGAGTATCCCTTCTCCATTATAAAACTATCAAATTTCCTATACCACTATCATGAAGCTTGTTTTAGGCCATGCAAGCTCTTTTTCAATTTGCACACCATGTTATTCTTCCCTATGACCTCATATCCATGTGGCTACTCTATATATAAGTCCTCCTCTAAATCACCATAAATGAACATAGTCTTCACATCTAACTTCTCTAAGTGCATCTTCCGCTACCACTATCCCAAGAACAGTCCTAATAGAAGTCATATTTACCACCAGGGGAAAAATCTCATTGAAATTAATTCCCTTATTTTTTTCAAACCCCTTTACCACCAATTGGGCCTTGTAACTTTTCTTTCCTCCATCATCTTATTTAATTTTATACATCCACTTGTTTTGCAATACTCTCTTACCTTCAAGTTGGTTTACCAAATTCCAAGTCTAATTTTTCATGAGAGGCTGATGCTCCTCATCCATTTCTTAATCCCACTTCTTCCTGACATCTACCTACATTACTTATTTAAATCAATCTAGATATCCATTATCAATGAGTAATAAATAATTAGGAGATGGAGAAAACCCTTCTTACCCTAGAAGACCTTCTTACCATAGGAGTTTGGGGTTCTTGTGAAGTAGGTGCCTTAACTAATTTCTTGGACACTTTATCATCTGTAATGTCCTCCAACACTATGTACTCTTTAATTTAATCCTCCTTCTAATCTTTCAACTATTGTTTATACATGATTTTTTCATTAAAGTCAACATCCCTAGACTGAAAGATTTTTTATCCTTAAGACTCCAAATCTAGAAACCAAAGTCATCCTCACCATAACTAATAAAGGTGAACTTTTTAGACTTAGCCTCTAACTTGGTCCTATCATCCGTATCAATATGGATTAAGGCTTCATAGCCAAATATTATAAAAAAAATGAATAATCAACCTTCTTACCAGATATCCTCTAACTTGGTCCTATCATCTTTATCAATATGAATGAAGGATTCACAGCCAAATATTCTAAAAAATGAATAATCAACCTTCTTACCAGACCAAGCTTCATTAGGTATGCCTCCATCCAAATAAGATGAATGTCCTCTATTTATCAAATATACAACTATGTTTACTACTTTTGCCCAAAACTAAAGAGGCAGTCCTCTATGCAACCTCATGCTCCTAGTACACTCCATGATATTCATGTTCATCCTTTTTGACATTCCATTATACTATGGAATTCTTAAAACCATCCTCTATTTATGAATTCCATTCCTTGAATAGCAATCAAAAAATTCATTGCTATAATATTCCCCATCATTTTTTGACCTAAGACATTTTAACTTAAGACCTATTTCATTCTCAACCAAGTTTTTCCATCTTTTAAATGTATCAAACACATCATATTTTCTCCTAACTCCATACACCCAAACTTTCCTAGTTGCATCATCAACAAAAGTGACATAATAAGATGACCCACCAATAGAATATACTTGAGTTGACCCCTATAAATCTGAATGAACCAGTTCCAACTTATTATCCTTCCTTGTAGGTCCAACTTTCAGAAACTTTACCCTTTTCTATTTTCTATACACATAGTCTTCACATAAATCTAATTTAGACCCTTTCAATCTAGGCAATTTATCCTTCAAAATTTTCATACCATTCTAGCGCATGTGACTGAGCTTTTTATGCCACAAAGTTGCATATGCACCTATAGTAATTAAATTTAAATAGTCAACACTAATTGATAAATATAGGGTACCAACCTTATTACCTCTTTCTACCACAAGAGAACCTTTGGTCACCTTCTAAAAATCTATAGTAAATGTCACCATACATCCTTCATTTCCTAGTTGTCTTGCGGATACCAAATTATATCTCAAATTAGGCATATGCCTGACATCCTTTAGTACCAAGTGTTCCCATTATACATCTTAAAACTGAAAACTTCTTTTTCTTATTATGTTTCAAGGCTCATCATCACCATGATAAACATGTCCAAAACCCTATTGAATATAATCAATAATATAATGCCTATATGGTGTAGCATGAAAAGAATCCCCTGAATCTAAAACCTAAGACTCAACAATATTATCAATGGAGAGAATTAATGTATCCTAACAAACATTACCTATTGCCACATTTACCTCATTGGTGTCTTCATAATTTGTGTTCTTGTTCTAAAGAGACCAACAATCCTTCTTCGCATGCCTAGTCTTTCCATAATGCCAGCATACCATCCTGCCCTTTTATTTTGACCTTTTTATACCATTTGACTTTCCATGATTTCTTTTTACCCTAAAATTTTGTCTCCCTCTACTCTCCACTACCAAAGCATCACCTAAAGTAGAATTCTCCATAGATATTTTGCATTGCATTTCCTCACTAAGGATTACTCCTATGACATCCTCAATATTTAACTTGGAATTATTAGAGACCAATTTTCTCATAGCCATTATCAGGTTATTCCAACTCTCTAGTAAGGAACACAAAATAAGTAAATCCCTAAATTCATCATCAAAATAATTTTTTACAGAGTTCAACATACTCGCAACCGTATTAAATTCATTTATATGATTAGCAATTGAACCATTTTTAGGCATCTTCATATTAAATAACTTTTTCATTAAAAATATTGTATTAGAAGGATAGGGTTTATCATATAACTTCCCTAATACATTCATGAGACATTATGTGGTCTTTTCCCATGATATATTAAACATGACAAAAGATGTAAGGCATAGCTTGATGGCCCCAAGTGCTTTATTGTCAAGCAACTCCCAAGCATCATCTGTCATACTCACTAGTTGCTTTACTTTTCCTCCCAAAAAATCATGGAGGTCCTTATGATAGAGGTAATCCTTCATTTTGAATTTTCCATAGACCAAAGTTATATCCATTAAACTTTTCAACATTTGATCTATTTTCATCAGCCATAGCTCCCACTTAAGCTAGTAACCCTTCCTACGATTCAACACTTCTGTAAATACAACCTGAAGTTTTGATACCAGTTGTTGGGAATAAATCAAAAATTAATGTAGAAATTATTTCACAAAATTTCAATAATAAGAGATATGATTAGAGATGCATAAAGAATAGAAATAAATATGCACAATAAGAAGATTGGATTTAATGTGATTCACCCAATATCAGGTACATCCACCAAGAAACACTTTCTCAGATTTTATTACAATCCATAAGAGTAAAATCCACTCTCAGATTTATCTTCTCACAATTACAATGCATAAATATTGTTTGGATATGTGCTCAACAAACTCTCCTAAATTTGCACCTGAATTCACACACTCTAGTCTTCCTTCTCAAACCCTTGTTCTCATAATGTATTACCGACTAAATATCCATCTATACATAATACATCAACATAGCAGTTTAAAAAAATAATGGGTACCAAAACCATGGGAAAATTCAACTCAAAATAGTTTCCTAACGAGAATACATAAAGAGTGTACAATACATTTTAAATGTATAGTATTTGAAAATACATTGTAATTTTGAAATAGGCTACACAACATAATAGTATTATTGATGTAAGGTGTGCTTTAAGGTGCATGTTGTCATATTTTCTCTTGGGAGAAGGGGGGTGTAAAATACCCTACCAATTAATGCACTTTTATTTTGGATAAACACTTAATTTCCTCCCAAGTACATGTAAATAAATGGATTTCAATAATACAAATCAAACCTTGTCATTTTAGGGCTTAGGATGATTATTTAGTTGCATTTGTCTTTTGGTCTTAGCTTACTTGGTCTTGATTGGAGTCAAAACTTGATTGTAAACAAATGTCATAGCCAAACACATTTTCCACAATTTCTTAAACAAAGAGTCATTATGATGATCAAATCCAAATCAATCTTTGCCTTATTCAAATTTGTCATCTTAAATATTATGTTTTATCTTGTCAAATTAATGTAGTTATGCTGCCCATCTGAGTCTAAACCAATTTCCAAATTATTTTTAAGTCCTTCATTGATAATTCAAATTCAAAATTGCACCTTTCTAAGTTACTAGGTTAACATGTTAAATTGGGCTTAATTTCCCATTTGCACTTGACTTGAGTATCTTGGGTTAAATTTCCCATTTGAATTGAAGGTCGTGTATAGACTCATTATCATTATATCATTATAAACTTAGGTCATCAAGTGTATCACTCACACTCTAAGTTCAATAACACATTTTATACTACATTCCTATTACCATTTGGTGGTATTGTGCTACCCATTTGGTTCTAGTTTTATACTTATGAATTATTACATGTTTTCACATCTTGAGTTTCTTGGTTTGCATTGTCTCCTTCCTAATTTGAAGGGCTTTCTTCTAGTTTCCTAGTATAAATTTATCAAATTTAAACTAGATTTTATGATATTGACATATCTCTTAACCTACATTTGGTGTACTAGTTTACACTTAGGTCTTTAAGTTATCATACCCTCTTCCAATTCATAAGATTCAAAATTTACCTAAGGTTGAGTAATTTTGTGATCACATTCTTCTAATTGTGTGTGGTACTATTCCACCCTCCCTTTTATTTTAGTCTCTTTCTTATTACCCTATTTAGAAAAGATCAAAATGCATACCTTGTTTAGATATTTGAAAAACATTGTCCAAATCTTGTCAAATGTGTATAATAACCTTTTCTAGACATGAATCAAAGGTACACTCATAGTAGGTTCCCTTATGACACTATCTATGAGGAGGAACATTATTATGATGGTTAAGATAATTTTTTAGTCTTTCAATATATTCCCACAACTGTAGGATCTGAGGAAGACTTTTTAGAATATCAACCCTAAAAGGATAAGTATGAATCCATTCTGAGGTTGATAGAATTTGATGCTAGACTAACCTTGCATTTGCCTATGGAACAATTGCATACCTTAGTTAGAGAAGGAGAGAAATATCAATAATAAGTTTTCTTAAACATTACACAGACTAACATACCTTATTCTAACAAAGGTAAGGAAATACTTATAGATTCAAAACCAACTGATCAAGATCTTGCTAACAAGATTTAAAAAATAATTTAATGATATACAGACTAACTTATCATGGACTTGACAGACTCTTCAATAACTATGTCAATCCATAATGATGCTTCAAAGGATCAAGGAAATGTGGTTGAACAAATACAAAATCTAGTTAAGAACACAACAATGATAGATCACGATGTCTCAATAGAATAAGCCAAATCCCAAGAGGCTCTGCAACACTCTCTATTAGACATAGATCATGCATTTTTTAATCATTAAGAACCTCTTATTCCTTTATAAAACCAAATGCCAAAACATTTGGTATGAATTAAATAAATCGAACAAAACAATTTGGCTAGTTAGTCTCAACCAACACATACAATGGTGAATAGACAAAGAACTCCCCAAAATAAATAGAACATGGTTAATTCAAGGTAGTAGATTCCTATGAATCGATCTCTTACCTACTTGACTCAAGGAGTGAACCAAAACCAAGCTGAGTATCATAGGGTCTACATCCCTGCCAAATCTACACATAACAATAGGGGAAATTCCACCCCAACAACAATAACAAGGGCACATACCACCCCAACAATAGCAACAAGGACACATTCCACCCCAATAGAATTATGTTCTACCCATGAATGAACCAAACATGCTAGAGTGTAACTCTATAAAAGAGATCATGACATGATTGGAGATGAATAATAGAGTTAAGAAGTAAAAATTTGAGAAGATATGCCAATATCTATTTGATTTATCTATTCTCCAAGTTCCCTTTCTATCTCATTTTGAGGTGCCCAATTTTTAAAAATATAAAGGAAAGGGTGACCTACATGAACACTTTCAAGCATTATTTTTGCTATGCCAAAAGGTTGCTTATAGTAGCATTTATTTGCTTTGTTTATTTCTATGACGTTTAGTAAGATAAGCTCTAGATTGGATACTTAAGTTACCCAAAGAATCGATTGTAGATTGGAATGAATTATCTAAAAAAATTGTCAGCCATTTCTCATATGACATCAAACATGAATTGATAATTTTTGACTTGTGTAAATCCAAAAAACATGATGGAGAAAGATTCATTCTATATCTATAGAGATGGAGAGAATTAGTGGGATACTTTCAACATAATTTGCTAGGCAAATAGTTGGCAGGCATATTTTCATAAAACTTACATTATGAGGTTGCACACAATCTATGACTTTCTTGTGTTAATTCATTGGAAGATATTATAGACAAAGGGGTGAATATTGAGAAGGATCTTATTATCGAGGGCCTTGTCATGATTTTTATGCAAGGTCAAACTTCAAATCAAACTCAATCACTAGTTCAAATGGTTGTATAAGAGAAACCTAAGGGTTTCAACAAGAAAAAGAACATGGTTGGAAATGGTGTGACTAAAAAAAGACATGTACAAATAGTGTAGACCTTATCAGTCCCAAATGTACAATTAGCTCCACCTAATCCACCACTTAATTTTCAAAGACAACCTCCATAGAGAACATTCCACAATCAATATAGAGTCTTTAACAAATTGGGAGAACATGTTGAAATAGTGTTTCAAAAACTTGTAGCAGCTAACCTAATTATATGGTCGATACCAAAGCTATTTCCTCAAGATCAACCAAATGTGGATTAGTACAAGGAAAATGAATGGTGCAATTTCCATCATGTTTTTGGACACATTACTTATTGTTGCATCCAATTACAACACCTTATTAAATATTTGATCGAGAGTGGTGAACTTGAGATCAAATTGGCCCCACAAGGCACTAATCAGGATATGGGAATCTACCAAGATCCATTTCCTCAACATAATTGACCACTACCAAGAAACAATCAGTAGAACCAAGGATATAACCAATATTATAATTAAAACCAAAATCAATGTCACAATCATAATCAGCATGATTGTAATTAGGATCATAATACCCATGCTAACAACTTGGGTTACAACAACATGCCTTACAACTATAACAACACCATGGGATGCATTTCTATACACCACATTACCACTATTACAGTCAAATCCCATGAACCATTTAATGATCCTCATAGTATAGGACCTACTCTTATAGGCCCAACACCCTCTCCCTCTAGTAATACTACATCGAGTTCACATAATTTTGTTGTGACTCTATTTTCATGGGTTACTATTTTTGAACAAAATCCTTCTTCTAATTACAATGGCTCCTCGTCAACTCAAAATTGCAAAAATGCAACTAGATGCCCATGAGTCACCCTCTAAGTCCCTTCACCTTCATCTTCTAATTATACTATCTCCTTTCCACCTCTAGGTTATGTAGTCACAATCAAATACTCATGAATTACTATCCAAGGCCTTTTCCCCTCTTATTTCATAGAAATCAATGTGAACATTTTGCCTTCAGATCCAAAGTTGAACACTGCACTAGCCAAGGCCAAAACATCTTGACCTAATGTTGATAAGACTTATAGTCTATCAAACCAATTGAGAAAAATCCTTGTTTAGATTTCCATTCTAGATCTCTTGCATAAATATAAAGTCTATAGAACTATTTTGAATAGCCTTTTACAACAATCAATTATTCCCAAAGATATCAATATTGAATAGTTCCAAACACTAGCCGGGCACTTGCCTTCATTTTTTTAGCTCATATTTGATCAAAAAGACATGTCCACCCTGGGTCTAAACCATAACAACCCATTATATATTGAAGTAATCATTGAAAAACATAAAATCAAGTGGGTTCTTATAGAAAATGGTCTGGGTCTGAATATCATATCTCTTAAATTGGTGTAGATATTGGGTTATGCTATAAAGGACATATAGCTAGAGATGATAACCATAAAGGCTTACAACAATGTTGAGAGGGAGTCTTTTGGTACCATTCATTTATCGATCATTATTGGGTCTATTTCCCACCACACATTACTTCATATTGTGGACATTGAACTACCTTATAACATACTTCTTGGTCATCCTTGGATCTATAAATTATAGGTCATTACATCTACCTTACATCAGTTCCTTAAGTTTCCCCATGATGGGATTAAGATTACTTTTCCTATTGATCAATAGCTTTATCAGTATTGTAAACATCTAAAAGATGAGTTATACAATTATAACTATTGTCTAGGTTCTAAATTTATTTCAAAGAATAATAAGGAGATAGTTTCACATATAACTCCATCCATTTATACAAACCCAAGTGACTTGGCTTCCACTTTGGTTGATCCATTCCTTGTAGCTCTTGTAAAATAGGTTGTGATAGAAGACATGTGCATTTCCATGTACTATCTTAAGTAAACCTTCTATGTCATAAAGTTGTCAAAGTTTCTTAAAACATTTGGTAAGATAAAACCTTCCAAGAACCCAAATGGACCCAACAAAAAACACCTTTGGTATTTATACCTACTACTTCACCAAAATAAGATCGAGAGGATTTTATAGAAGGAGACTAGTTATATTATGATGACATTATTGATTACTTTTAAAATCTAAAATATCTTATCCCTAATTGGATCATGAATCATCTTTATTATATATGAAATAGCCTTGGCTCACAAGACCATGGAATCTTGGAACATTTATCAGCTAGATTACCTAATTTAAATCATGGTCTCAAATTTAAACTATTTGGGGGTGACCTCATGACTTTCAATAGTGATTCTTCTAAATTGACTATTGATGAGACTGTTGGTAATAATGTAGCATCCCATTATAGCCTTTTTGATGAGATTGTTAACTCAAATTTATTTGATCTAAATGTCATTATGACTGTAACACCCCAGTATCCTATTGGAGCTTCCCTTACTAAAGCAAGAATTGATTCTACTATTGGATATTCCCTTACTAAAGTAGAACCTCATTACCCCCTATGCCTTTGCCATTTTAAACTCATTGTTTGGGACCAAAAAAACTTGGTCATACACCTTGATGAGTTTTAGAATGAAGAATCAATTGCAGAATACATGGGCCTATGAGATGGATTACCCATTGGTGATCACAAAAAAGGCTTTGATTTTTCATTGGATCCTTCTGCCTACTTTGGAGAGCAGGAAAAATTTCATGGTCATAACAAAGATAAAACATTGATATATTTGGTTGAAAACCTCTTTGAGGTGCTCATTGATTAGGGAAAAAGTAAAGATAAAGATAGGCCCATGAGTAAAACCTTTTTTAGGCACTCTCAAGTAGGAAAGTTTGCTCGTCCCCTTAGGATACAGAAGGTCTATCAAGTCTTAGTTATATATCTAGTACAATCATATTTTTAGAAAAACATCAAATGTTTGATCATCTCACTCTGGAGTTTCCAACGGTTTTTAATACTTGGTCATTACTAGAGATGATAGATTTAGATTCATCACACTATCCAAAGCTTTGGGAGGAACACCAAGAAATTGTAGAAGAAGAAGATGATCACAATCACACCTTGCCGACTATATTTGAAGATGGATCCACACTTATTATAGAGAACATAGTTAAATTGAACCTATGAACATACGATGATCCCAAAATTATTTATCTTGGGGCTTCCCTTACTGAAGCAGAATGTGAACACATTATATATATTGTGATGTATTTTAGAGATACTTTTGCATAGGCATACTCAAACATGTTAGGATTAGACACACACTTCATAGTGAATCAAATTATTGTTCATCATGTTGCCAAATCAATTTAGTATAAATTAAGAAAGATGTATCCATGCATCACCCTCTTGGTAAAAGTAGAATTAGAGAATTTATTAGAAGAAGGTTTCATCAAACTCCTAGACTATTTTGAATTGATATCTAACATAGTTCTAGTCAGCAAGAATCCATAAAGCATATGTCTTTATATATATTTTAGAGATATCAACAAAGCATGCCTAAAGGATGATTTTCCTCTGTCTAAAACTGACATGATCATTGATTATATTACTAGGTATGAGATGTTATCCCTTATGAATATATTTTCTAAATAAAATTAGCTCAATATAGCCCAAAATGATCAACACAAGACTATGTTCACCACTCTATGGGGAACATTTACTACCAAGTCATGCTATTTGTCTTTAAGAATGCTAGAGCCACATATCAGTGTGCTATAATTATCATTTTTCATGACATGATGCATCATATTTTTGAAGACTATGTTGATGACATACTAGAAAAATCAAGAATATGTGCTGGATATCCTGACACTCTATGAATAATCTTTGAGAGGCTTTATGAATATAAAGTTTGCCTAAATACTAGAAGTGTGTTTTTGGAATCGCTTTAGTGAAATTTATAGGTTTTATTATATCACAAAGAGGGATCAAATTTGACCCTACTAAGGTCAAGGCTATTATTAAAATGCCTCTGACTTCAAGTCTTAAACAACTTTGAAGCATGTAATGAAAGATCCAGTCAATCCATAGATTCATTTCTCAAATGGGATATAAATGCCACCCATTTACTCATCTCTTGAATAAAGGGGTCATGTTTCAATGAGATGAAGACTATCAATTATCATTTGTGAATCTCAAGACATATTTGGATAACCCACCAGTTTGGAGACTACCAACACCTAGACAAACACTACTTCTTTACATATCAACAACTAAGAATGCACTGGGGGTACTTTTGGCCCAACATGATGATTAAGGTAAAGAACATGCAGTATATTGTTTAATATACACACTAGTGGCTTATGAACACAATTATATGCCTATAAATAAGGCATGTTTAGCTATGGTGTTCACATCCCAAAAATTTTGACATTATATATTGAATAATAAAACTAATATCATCACAAAGGTGTATCCTCTCAAATTTTTAATATCCAAATCAGCTCCCACATGGCACATGGCTAAATGGGCCATGATCCTAAGAAAATTTTATGTTGAGTATCATAATCAAAAATATATCAAGGGGTAAGTTATTATTGATCAGCTTGTAGAAACCCCTATTATAGACACTCAACCACTCAGATTCAACTTTCTAGATGATTCAATCATGGTAGTGGAAGAAGTACAGTGCCAACCTAAATAATGGAGATATAATTTTATGTTTCCTTCACTTCTCATGGATCTAGATCTAGAATATTTTTGATTAAACTGCAAGGGGATTTGATTCCCAAACTGTTTCACATTAATTTTCCTTGTACCAATAATATGGTTGAGTATGAGGCATTGATCGTAGGACTTTGTCTTACAATTCAGTGAGATATTCAACACTTAATGGTTTATGATGATTACCAATTAATCATCAATAAAACCACTAATAAATATCAAATTAGAGATGACAAGCTTGTTCCTTACAAACAAATTGTGGATAATCTCAAGGTTCATTTTAAATCTACATAGTTTGAACATATACCAAGGGTTAGAAATAGATCTATTGATACAATGGAAACAACTGGGTCAATAATAGAGATTCATGGCGATGTTAAAGAGTATTAGTTTATAATTGATAATATTCTACATCCTACAAATATTATTATATATTTAGAAAGGGTATACAACATTTTTAGTCCCAATCCCCCACCTGAACTGGCTTGGTATCAAAATTATTATAATTACTTCCATGATCATATTTTTCTACTTGACTTGTCCAATAATTAGTAGAAACTATTCCATCACTATCTAGCCCATTATACCCTCCTTGTAAACATGATTTATTGCAAAGGCTAAGATGGAATGCTACTTCATTGTTTATCTTTAGGAGAATCCAAGCTAGTGTTGAAGGAGGTTCATGAACGAATGTGTGGGGCCCAAATCAATGGTGTAGTCTTAGATAAAAAGCTCCTTATAATAGTCTATTATTTTCCAAAAATGGAGATAGATGCTTGAAATTATGTGAGGAAGTGTGTTCCTTGTTAGCAACATGGAAATTTGATACATGTACCTTCCTTATCACTACAACTGATCACAACACCATGGTCATTCTTCACTTGGGGCCTCGATCTCATCGAGAAAATAAACCCAACATCTTTAGATGGACATAAACACATTTTAACTACTACTGAGTACCTTAATTAGTGGATTGAGGCCATTCCTATCACTTATGTTATTAGAAATTAGATTACCAAATTCATTCATTACCATATCACCTATCAATATGGCATCCCAGCATGCATTATATCTGATAATGGTAGATCCTTTGTAAATGGAGATGTAAAAGACCTTTATGCAAAATTCAAAATCAAGCACAATAAATCCATGCCATATAACCCATAAGGCAATAAGCAACCTAAGCCATAAAAAAAACCATTATAGCTATTTTAAAGAATATTTTCAAAGATGTTGGTTGTAATTAACACTTGAAAATCTTTCCTTCCCTTTGGGCTTATAAAATCAATTATCAAACCCCCATATGAGCCACTCCATACTCCCTTATTTATAGTACATAAGCTATTAGCCTGATTGAGATTGAGTTACCTTCATTGCAAGTATCTTTGAAGTATATTGAGGATGATGAAGAGTATAGAGTCTCAAAGTTACAAGAACTAGAACTTCTTGATGGTAAGAATTTGGATACCCTAGAAAACTTGTAAGCCTATCAAAATAGATTGTAGAGAAGCTACAAAAAGTGTATTCTCCCTCAAGATTTTGAGATTGGTGATTTGGTCTTGAAAGAGAACTAGAAGAACACAAATTTTGAATGTAATAAAAAAGGTAAGTTCTAACCTAATTGGCTCGGACCATATGCTATCATAGCGAACTATGGATCAGGGGCATATCGACTACCTACTCTGAATGGTGAATAACTTCCAAATCCCATGAATATTGTGTACCTCATGAAGTTTTATGCTTGAACAACTTCAAACCATTATCTATAAGACCCCTTACTTGGGGGCAACTTGTGCCAAAGTATTTTATCCTACCTTTATATTTTGGACCATCTTCTCATGGACCATATTATTTTGACCTACCATGGACCATTCTTTAAATAACCCTATTACTTTCATAGCTTTGGATAGTGAAGTATTTTAGACTGTTGGCACTCTAAACACATTTTATCCCACCCTGGACCATCCTCTTTTAGACCATATTCATTCTGGACCATTCTCTTTGATAACCACATTCTTTTTATATCCCAAGGCTATTATAACCTAAACACTTTTATCCCTTGACCAATTATGATCCTAATTATGAAACATCAGCATTATGAACATAATAGACACTAGTTCTACAAAGTATATTAGCATGGATAGTATTTTGCAACTTCTTCTAAATATAAGTGAACATTGATACTGTAGCATATCATTTTTTTTGCTACATGGTTCTTTGGATTTTATCTTATGATGTACATTATTATATTTTGTTATTATTTGGTAGACATTGTTACCTTATCAAGATCCTTGCTCTCATTAATTTATGGGTATGTGTCATTACAGTTGGCTTTAGTTATATTGGAGCTTCTAGTTAGCTCCCTAGCCCATTGTTTATATACATAAGTGTCATTGTAGTTAGCTTAGCTGTTATTAGAACTTCTATTCTTGGATGAGCATCTCCTTGATTAGTTGGCTCCCCTTTATACATATTTTATCCTAAAAACACTAAAAACATTAGAAAATGATCCATAAAATAATAAAAACATTGTCTTATGCTTTTTTATATTCTTGTTTCCATGATCTTGTCATTTTACACATAATTATCCCATGCTCTCATCATTTTATGAGCCCATATTCCCTTTTATTCTACAACATTAATCATGTTTTTTTAGTCACCACTCTTTATTCTATCCCACTTCTTAGGAGAACTACATTTAGTCTAAAGTTCATGTTGGACCATGCATCTATGGAACTATGTAGACAACGCCCACTTGTCTTATACATCTAGAATCAACTCAGCCACCCCCTTCCTTTTCTTCTCTTCCTTCATTTCTTTTTCATGGTTTTCCTATTATTTGGAAGTAACTTTGTGTCCTTGTTATATTTTTGTAGAGAGTAACACATCTATTACATGTGAATGAATAATTATTTTTAAACCGCATTAACTTGATTATTTACTTATGTATGTTTATTTTATTTTTATTGGTGTTTTATTATGTTTTATTGGTGAGTTGTTGTGCTTGCTTGTCTCTTCATTTTATTTCTTTATTTTTGTTGTTTATTCTTATTTCTTCTTGGTCTTTTTTTTTCCCATTTGGTCTTGTTCTTTTCTTTTCTTTTTTCCAAGTACATCTTGATGGTCCACATGGATCTTGATTATTTATATCTTAATCTCATGTTATTAAGTTTTTCTTCTTCTTTTTTTAACATTTGTGTTCCTAATTAAGTCTTGATAGTTCATATCTTGGTTTCAATTTAGGTTCATTTATGTTTTTCTTTTATCTTTATCTTTACTTTTTTGTTTAAATATAAATAGTTGTAACTCTGGTTTTGGTCATTTTTTACCATTATCCTTAGTTATAGGTATTCACATTTGAATAAACTCTATGTAATTGAAATTCCATGTCATTATAAGTTACTCATACTTCTGATGCCTAATTTATTTTTCTATAGCAATAAATTTATGATTTGGATTCAAGTCTTAACATTAATACAGCTCCAATGAAAAACTCTCAAGATCACCATACATAAATTAGGCTCAATAGGTTTAACACCTGAATCTATGCCTAGATGTTCATCTTTTGGCATACATCATGAGTCTAATTGAACAATTGGTCAATTTTCATCATCTCTCATTCCATTCTCTTTCACTTCTAGGTGAACTACATTAGCTTGAAGTCCATTTAGACTATGTAAGCAGCACTTAAATACATGATGTATCTCAGGTTAACTCAACCATCTTCACTTTTATTTTCATCTCTTTCATCACTTTGTGCATCCTCATATGCCTAGTTTTGTGTGGCTTTTTCATATCCATTAGACCATCACATATATGTTTACATCCACTCATCATTAATCTATGTCATAAGTTACATCCTTGAGTTATTCATTACAAATTTTCCCATGATGGGGCACAATATTTAAACCTACCATTAAATCAAATCAGCCCTATAGGGGTAAACCATTCTTTATCAATGATCAAAATATTCCATACTAGGGAAAACTTTATTTATCACACAATCATATTCACTCTAATGGAGAACATTATTATTTCTTCTATCTTTTGAGATAAATTTCTCCTTTTTCTTCTAATTCCAAGCTCTATAGACTTTTTCCCTTGTATTGTAAATATTTTAGTGTGCAACTTGTCTCGAGATTGATCAATTCCAAAGCATGCAACTTCCACCCTAAGTTTTGGTATGTTTAAAGTGTGTCACTTCTATTTTTGTATTGTATCCTTCCCATTCCCCCCATCTTTGGGGCCCATTATATTCTAGTCTTATTTTAATCATTGATGGAATCAATGAATGCAAGCATTAACTCATATAGATTTAATATCTTCCATGGCTTAATCTCACTTTCTCTCTCTTTTTGAGAGTCCATCCTTCTCTTCCATCCTAGTATGTCCTCTCGAAGGGGTATCATGGGTCATTTCAATTTTATTCTTGAAAATTCTTTTCTTTGAAAAGATGTTAATTCACCTAAATGTCTCACTATGCCTTCTCAAAAAAGGGTGAAATGTAGACATCCAATTCCTAACACCTTTGTGTTGAAATTGTCAATCTTCCTCAAATTACACTCAAATGCCTAATTTAGGCCAAAATCACTTAAATTCACTAAATGGTTCGAGCTTATCTTATACAAGCCTTGATTTAGGCTAATGTATACCTAAATGGGGCAATGTATTTAATGTGATTCCTAACTTTTATTACATCATTTTGAGCCAAAATGATGAGTTTGCATTTTGGTTCTCTAGATCACTCTTTTCTTCTAATTCCTAAACACATGGCACATGCCTATGTTATTTTGTGTCAGAACCATCCTGAATGGAATCATGTTCTATACACAACTAACATTACCTTATAATTCCTCTCGAGTCAAATTATGACCTAGTAATATGATTTTGTGACCATTTTGATTAATTGTGCACCAATTTCTAAATAAATGCACTAAAATTGATTAATCTTACTTAGGCAAATTATGAGCTTAAGTAAGAATTACATGGAGGAAATTGAATATTTATTTATTGGAAATTGATTTTGAATAACTACATCACCTAATGACATGATCAACTGGGTGGCATCCATAAGCCATAAATTCAACAAATATTAGGTTTATGGGCACCCATACCTCATTAATGCCTCTTATTCCTAAATATTTATGAGGATATTTATGGATTAATTATGTAATATTAGATTAATTCATGGAAACACATCTTCATCTTGAGATGGATGGTCATGGTTGATCCTTATCAAATAAAAAATAATATAAATAAAAGGGCCAAGATCACTTTCATTAAGCTTAAATTGTGTAAACCTATAATGCAATATTCTCTCCACAAGTTATTTGTGTAGTTTGATAAATGCTTTATTTTTAATAGGATAGCTTCATTTGATAGGAATATTAGTGATTTCATATCATGAGCCTAGATTATGCATGGTGATCTTGAGATGATGGAGAATTTTGGCATCCATTGTTGATAAATACAAGAACACCAAATCAAGGGGAAAACATACTTGGAGTAGCTTTTGGATGGTGGAACGCTCTTGAGAAGGTAATAGGTAATGTGTTTTCTTTAAATTGCTTATTATTGTCATTTTCAAACATTATTGAATAGGTTGGACTAGATTTTTAGTTATTATGAATTCTTTTGTGTTTTTCATGACTAATGATTGAATTAATCCTCTTTATAATCCATCTCTATACATGGAATTATTTGGATGTGATATAGAGAACACCCAAGGTGGATAAAGGATGCATGAGAGATAAGGAGGCTCAAGGTTATCTATAGGCACAATAACAATATGGTGCTCTAGAGTGATTTTAGTAAAAGAGATTCACCCATTAGTGTGTAGTGAGACATGATATACCATTGAAACCAAATGCATGATGATGATTAAAAAGATCTCCCTTGTGGCTTAGTGAAGTGTGGTCACCTATGCTGATATAAATAAAGGTGATTGAAGATAAAATATATATCCTCATAGTGGATCCAAGGTTAGATCACATAGAACTCACATATAATTATACACCATAATGGGTGATATCCACATTAACATTGATTTCCCACCATCACTAATAACTAGAGGTGTTAGTGTAAATGTGGTGATGTGGCATAAATAGGTGTAGGAGCGATAGTGGTAGGGGAGAGGTTCATGGTATCATCAAGTCCTATGATAAATGCAACTCCACTAGATCTAATTAAATAGGTGATATGAATATGATTTTTTAGTTATATATATATATATATATATATATATATATATATATATATATATATATATATATTTCAATTTTAAACTTTTGACTATTATTTTTGGTTTAAGAAATTTGACTAATTTTTTTATTTTTTAGTTTCAACTCGTTGGAGGTGGTCATTGATGCAATATTGTGCTAGTTTTCATGAGACATCCTTGATGTGGAAATCCCACTAGAGAGTGTATTTCAAGGTGTGATATTTTTATTTTTGATCATATAGCCCATACATGGGCATCATTTTTAATAGAGGAATAGAGATAAAATGTTGTAGAGGCTCAAGTGAGAGATATAAAAGCTCAATATTATATTATAATTATAGAATCTAGAGGTAGGGGAGGAGAAATAAAATAAATAGGTGTAGTACCCATGGCTCAACCCATTACATTGGTAAGTGTAGATGAAAGTATAGTATAAGGTCTTTGACACAATTAACAATGATGTAGGTAGTGAATTCATATATATTGGTTGACTTAGATTAATATCAAAACTCTAAGAATATATATTAGGCTCGTAATGAGAGAGATAGGTCATAGGTTAGAGATAAATTAGTGGCATTATATGTATTATAAAGTAGTAGGGGTAGGGGAAGAGCTTGGAGAAGGAATAAAGAATTATGTAGCGATCAATATTCTCCACCTCATGAAATTTGATCATATATATGAAACATGTATTGGTTGTGTGACTTGATTTTTTATGTATGTGGCAAACTATAGTTTTTGATATTCAATTTTTTTATTTAATATGTTTACACATGTCTGTATCTATAGACACCTAAATTATGCCATATTTAGTGTAATAATTAACTTTAATAAATAATTATGTAATCACCTAATTTCTTTACTAACCTACCATTAATATTCTAAATTTTATCCTAAGTTCACTAACATCATTATCCCCCTCCCACGCAACTTAAATTGTTAATTAATTAATACATTTCTCATTAATCATGCACACATACTTACAGAATTAAATAAATAAAACTAATCAAAATATATATAATTCCAAGTCACAAACCACATCTCCAATTCTCTCATATAAGAAGTTCAGTCACCCAACCATTTACCCAATTCTCTCAACTAAGTGTTGAGTCATTCAACCAACTCCTTGAAACATTTGAATAAATTGATGAGTCATTTTAACTACCTTGACTCATTCATAATAATTTTTCAACCACTCAACTAAATTCCCCACATTTTTCAACCACTTAAGGAATCAGTCTCCTTCATTTGGATGAGGACTCAAATTAAACTGTTCATAATGAAGACAATCAAATAAATATATATTTTTATTATCCATCTATCTTCTCATCCAATGTATATAAATTGACAAACTTTCTCCACCATCCATAATATATCATCAATCTATTGAATTGTTATTGAATTCCTTTGTGCATGCTCTTGAGAATCAACATTATCTACCATTGCATTGTTGAATTTCATTTCAATGGGAAATTAAATTGAGAAACTACATACCATATTAAAAGAGGACATCCAATTTTTTCAAATAAGATATATTCACTTTGTTGGTAAGGTGAAGGTATATTCCTTTAAGGTGAGTGTTAGTAGAAACAAATTATTGTTAAAATGGCAATAATTGTTAGTTTACGAACTAGTTTTTTTTCAAGTTTGTTTGGTTTTTGACTAAATATAACTTACTAAAATTGTATTCAAATATATATTTTGGTATAAAATATATCATAAAAATCATGAATATTTTATTTATTTATTTTAAATACCTAACTATTAAAATGGCTATAATTTTTAATTTATGATTTGGGTTTTTATTTAGGTTTGTTTGATTATATACTAGAAATAACTAGTTAAAAAGTTGTGTATATATAAATTTTAGTTTAAGATATATCATAAAAACCATGATTATTATAGTTTTTCCAAACTAAGAGAGATTTATTAGTACATCTAATTTATTTTGAGATATTTTTGGGTTTTTCTAACTTTTAAGTTCTTAAGATTTTTTTTGGTACTAATATTATAACTTATAAGGAAATGCTTTTGAAATACTTGATAAAAATACTAACCATTTTCTAAATCAATACAAGTCAAAGACATAAAATAAACAAAAAAATAAATTTCTTAAATTTCTTATTTTATTACTAATGCTTTTATTTTCATTTTTTTCTTATTTACTTCATTTCAATTCTATAAATATTTGTTTATGTTTTTCATTTTTGTGTATGCTCTTTCCTTGGACCACCTATGTGGTGATCTTGGAAATCAAAAGCATCCCTTATAAATATTGTATCCCAAACTACCTCATGTATGTTATTTCCTCACACTACTTATTTGGTGATTTGAAAATTAGGAATGAGTTTAGTCTCTTTTAATTTTATTTTTTCTAAGGGATCTATCGACCATGGATTTCATCACCATATAGTAGGTTAAACCCCATGTTATGGTGAGGTATACAAATTGAGAAGTATTTCTAATTTTTATCTAAGTGGTCATTTTTTTTACTAGTGTTATGAAGTGAGGGGGTTTCATCCTCCAATACCCATGCCCTAGATAGCACTCTTGAGGTTAGATTTTCACATAACACTCTACTAAAATTTTATGAATGGAGTGATCATGTGAGACTAGACCCTTTTGTATAACCCATTAATCACCCTCTTCCATATAATTGAGTCTCATTGTATTGAAAGGTATATAGATGACACCCATAGATAAGTTTTTGAAGCATTAAGCTAATAGGAAACCTTTAGCCATCTAATTTTTCGTGTATTTGAGAAGTTTATATTACCCAAGGAAGTTAATCTCATTGTACCTTTGAAACTAGGCTTAGTGGGATATAGGTATGGTTTTACCTCTATAATTAATGCTTTGAAATATTGGGCAAACACTATCCAAAAGGCAAGCAATTATTTATGAGATCCCACAAATCATTCAACACCTTGCCTAAAATCACCTTTTACCTATGTTTTTTGCTTGCATTGTATTCATATCTACTTGAATAATTATGGGTTTGTATTTTTTATGTGTCTTGTTTGCTCCATTTATATAAAAATAGTAAATTGAAACATTTTTTTAAAATTCCAAATACTTGTTTTTCAAAGCAAAGTCTAAAAGTCTGTATCCCATAAACATAACCAAAAAAGCTTGCCAATATCTCAAATAACCAAAATCTAAAGATTGTTTTTCAATCACATCAAAAAAATTTAGATTCAATCTAATCATCCTCAAAAATATGTGTACTTTCAATCCAATCTTGAGTCAACTTACACCTTGAGTCATAATATTCTTGAGTTCAAGACACCTTGAGCCAAAAAGGTTTTGATTCCAATCCAATCTTAAGTCAAATCTAATATTGAGTCATATTTTGAGTCCAAAAAATAAAATTCCACATCTAAAATCAAACTTAATCAGAATAATATGTTACCTATATCTAATCTTGATAGATATCACATTGAACAATACCTATTTACAAATAAGGATGATGTCATTTTATGTCTTGTATAGATAGGTTCATGTCTTCCTACTGAAGTTGATCCCTAAAAATTATCCTGCATCATTAATAGGTAATCCCAAATCATCCCATGTCAACATCACCCTACCACTAGTAACCAAATTATCTAAAATCAAACAAGTCACCCCTCCATTAGCTATAAACCCACTGTCCCCAATCATACTAGCAAGGGGAACCCAATTATGGCACCTCTGCCTCAAAGTCAAAGTATACCCAACCAAATCTGATATCTTAGTTAGCATATGGTTAACCTAACATCTATTTTTAGAGCCAAAATAGCTCATAAGTCCAACTATATATGCCATCCTCACATCAAGGACCATCATTAGACTAAACATTAATTCTATCGACATCTAAATTGGGGTTTAAATTGCAATAATATACTCCTCTCATGGATCCCTTGGCATAAATATTTCATCAATTAGTTTCTACAAACGTGATCATGTATCTACACACCAAGTCATTTGATAAGAAGCAAACAATGCCTATGTTTTATAAAAAAGGGTGAAAATTGAGAGTTTCATAGGATTGAGGGCTATTCTATTAATATATGCTTAAAATTCAAGATTTATAACCAAGATTTGATTGATCATAAGGACATAAAATTTGAACTAATTATATCCATATCTAATATTCATATCTTAGGGGTACACCATGATGCCTTTCTTGAGTGCAATCAAGCTCCTTGACTTCCAAATCAAAGTCATGATCTACAATAAATCTTCAATAAGCCTCTCTTTTATATAGCCTTTTATGACTATTCAATAGTTGACAAACAAATTTTTGACCACCATTGCCTACCTCCATTTTTTTATGAATCAAATGTTGATTATCCACCCATCTTTATTATGCCCCTCATTTAATTTGTATCCTAGACCAAGAGCCTATATTTGACTAAGATCCAATTTTTTGCCAATCCATTTATAAAAATCTCAACTTACCACCCATCAAACCCTCACCTAACCTCCATTTTCATATTGAATTCCTTGTAACCTAAAAACATATACCTTAATTGGCTAACGTACTTGTGAAAAAAAACATCCAAAATGACTTCCATGTAGACAAGAATATCTTACATAAAAAACTGACACCAATGCCATACCAATTTGGTACCACATCATTTATTAAATTCAGCATTCTCACATACAAGAACATCAAAGACTTCAATAACCCCTACTTATACACTGACATGTTAGCATCATACTTACAAAACAACAAATATCCTATAGCAATTAGAATCCTAAGTAACATGAACTACCAAGGTAGAGGACTTGAAATACATGAGTAAGGAATCCTATAACTTATCCATATCCATGTACATAAAAGATACTACATCATTGGACATAAACCATCTACATATCAAAATAAATATATTAGTAATACTTTCACAATTTTTTAGGAAGCCTCATCTAACATTAAAACAATCTCCATTCATAGTCCCTACAAGGACCATACTTTCATTAATAATTTTAACAACATTTTCATCCCCACCATCCACTTTTATATTCAATATCTTTCACCCATAAATTGGGACTAAAAAATCACTGACCATCAGCTTTCTTCCATGACAATCAAATAATCACAAGGTTCATGACTGACATCTATCCACAAGAGCATAAACAACATTAGTGTATTCTAGGGAGTAGAATTTTTTCCTTAATAAAAATTAACTCTATAATCCAAAAAATCAAAATTTTGATCCAAAGAATTACAAACATCCAAAATCAATGCCCCTTAGTAAAAACCTCATTGAGGCACTATTAGATAATTAGAATCTAACTCCAAAAAATCAAGAAAATTTTGATGGTAAAAACCTTTCAAGGTCACCAATGGATGGATAATTTCATCCTCCTCAAATCATCCCACTTTTGAATACTCTAAGTCTTGTGCAATGAGATATTTTTGGTTCCAATCCAAATTTGCATCACAATTACACCATCCCTCTGAATCCTTCATGCACTCAAGACACATCCCTCATCCAACATAACTTCTAATTCACCCTCATTGTAAACACCATATATCATAGGGGCTATGATGGTATCCTTATAAATATGGAAGAAGACAAAATGGAAATAATATAATATCTCTAAGAAATATCTGGATCACATACCTATATGATCTAATGATGCTACAAAAAATAGAGAGAGAGAGAGAGATGAATTTTTCCACAAGTGAAACCGTTTATATGGTACCTTGGGAAAGTACCATGATGAAAACTAGTTTATAGCATCATGTGTTAAATTAATTGTTTACAAGTAACTTACACTTTGGGGAAAACCCATTCCATTTCCATCTTACACATCCTAAATCATCCCTCCATCCTAAACTTATCCTAAACCATATTTACCATCTTACCTATCTAAACCCATCATTATCCATCCAAATCTACACCATCTCTACCTATCCTAATCCATCTTTACCTATCCTAAACCCATCCTTGTCCATCTAAATCTCCACCATCCTTACCTATCCTAACTATCTTTACCATCATTATGTATTTAATCCTAAACCATCCTTACTAATCCACAATGCATCCTTATCCATATAATCATTGGCATCATCCCATCATCCTTATTCCAAATTTTACCCTTGATTATGGAGTGGAAACATATTATGACATGTTATTATAAACATCTTGGTGTATCCCTAAAATGGTAATTTGATGACTATACACTTGGGTCTTAGTCAATGCATTCCTTGGATATCCCATCCTAAATTATCCTATCACAGCCTAATTATTTCCCTCATTTCATCTATTATCACTTTGTTCCCTAGTGCTAGAACAAGTTTTCTAATTACAAGTAACCCTTGTACATACATATAGAAAATACAAAAACATTTGCAAAATACAAATAATCCAAAAAACATTAAAAATTAATAAAATCCAAAAATGGTAAAAAAAATTAGAATAGTCACACAATCTAGAAATCATTTTTATTATCCCAAATTTTATTAAAATCCTTAATTAATCAATATATCCATCCACCCAATCCAAGCTCACATCTTTTCAATGGTATATATCATTATTTCATCCACCCTCTTACATATATTGTTACTTGGGGGAACTTCAAAGCATGTATCTTTTTCAAGATACATCAATCCCAATAAATCCCCTTGCATATAGCGTTACTTTAGGAAATATCAACCTATCACTATCACCCACTAAATAATAAGGTTTTTAACTTGATGTAGGGCATTCATTTGATTTTGTGTGTTCATGCTTATTTTTTTATTATATACATTTCTTTAAACAATAGTCGATCCTTATACATGTTTTAATAGTATCATCATGATTTTAAAAATCATGATGCTTTTTATCATGTTCTCATGTCTATTTCAATATTGTGCCATATGAAAACAATGGCATCATGGTTTTTCATATCATGGTGCATCTTGTCACATGCCATAAAAAAATAAGGTTTCTCAAATAATGTTTGAACTCTATCCAAGGCTAAGTAGTTACTTACCCAATACATATCATTACCTTGCCTACAAACATCCATCACATTTATACCACAATAGAAATCAAATCATTCAAATACTATATCTAGCTTAACATCCATTCCAATCACCCATAGATAACTCCATAAACAACTAAGTGTGCTTCATAAATAATCAACCAATAATTTTAAGCCATTCATCAAATAATCACCTATATCTACCAATAACTTGTCAAATTAATTTTATCCAATACCTAATCAATCATCATTAATATGTGTAAGTGGTTAACTTCCTGAGTTATGCTTGCACATTAATCGACTAAATCAAACAATGTATCCAATCTAATCTCATATATTTTAAATGAGATATATCATTCTCAAATTTTTCTCCTTGTATATGTCATTTCTTGGGTAAAATCAAAGTGTATAGCTTATTTTGAGATATATTATTCCCAATCTATCTCATTTCCTATATCTTTGCTTGGGGAAAATCAATCCATCATCAAATCCAGTCAAATTGTGAAATAATTATCTTGAGTAGGTTAATCTCATCCATGAGTTAACCTCACTTCTCCATATCATCCATATACTCATTTATATCCATGTTATCATCCTCATCCTATCTATTCATCACATCCTATTTTATCCCAACCCCTATTCATTCATCACCCACCCCTTGATTATTACGTCATGTTCCCTTCCTCTCATTTTGAGATCTCATCTATGTCCTTCATCACCACATTCCCTCTCGAGGGGGAATAATTCCTAACTCACTCACTATAACATCATTTAATAAATCAAGTCACTTAGGGCATGTTTTTACACCCATCTCCACTCTAATTTTATTTATTGTTTGAAAAGGCATTGCTTATTCTAGTTGTAACACCCTTTCAAGGAGGGTAAAATGTAGAAACCTAAATTATACCATATTTATTATCATAATTAACTTCCCTAAATATTAATGTAATCACCCAATTTCTTTACTAACCTACCCTTCAAAATCTATATTTTATCATATCTTTATTAACATCATTTTTCCTCCTAATTGAAATAGTTAATTAATAAATATTAATTAACTAATTTATTCATAATTAATCATTCACACATATTTCCACAAAAAAATAAATAAATATAATTTAAAAATACAAAACTATAAATCACAAACCACATCCTCAAGTCTCCCAAATAAGAATTTGAGTCACCTAACTATTTTCACAATTCTCTCAATCGAGTGTTGAGTCATCCAACCAATTGATTAAAATTTTAAACTAAATTGATGATTAATTATCTATACCTTGAATAATTCATAATAATATTTCAAAAACCCAACTAACTTCCCCACTTTTATCAACTACTTGAGGAATTAGTCTTCCTTCATTTGTATGGGGACTCAAATATGACAGTTCAAAATTAAGCTAATCAAATAAATCCAATTTTTTTCTACCAATCCATCATCTCATATAAATTTATATAAATTGAAAATATTTATCCTCCATATATAATCCATCATCCATATATCAAATCGCTATCAAATTTACTTTGTGCATCCTCTTGAGAATCAACATCATCAACCATTACATTGTTGAATTTCCTTCACATTGGGGATTAAAATAAGAAACCACATACCAATTTTTAAGAACACATCCAAGTTACCCAAGAAATATATATTCATTAGTTTTTAAGGTGAAGTTATTATTATATTTTTCTTTTTTAAATCTCTATCTAAGGCTCCATGATGAGTTTATAATAGGAAGTCAATTGTCATTGTTTATTTTCTAGTTTAATGTTATGAATTTTACATATTACAACATGTATTTGAATTCCAAATTTGTTTATTTATTTATATATTTTTTGCCAAAATTCATGTATAATTTGATGTGAAATGAATAGGTATAATTTATATTTAACATGTAACTATAAATGTAAAGTAAAATATATGATTACTAAGTCCTAACTCACATGAGATATGTGTGTACATCAAAACTCATATATATATAGAGAGAAAGTGTGCATGTCTAAATAGATAATTAATGGAAACATAGTCAATTTGATATTAACATAAGTATTAGATGTTAAATATCCTACCAAGATCATAGAGGGAATACTAAATGCATTGATGCTTGAATAAATTAAAAATGCTAAATGACCAAACAGTTGTGAGAGAGAAACTATGAGTGTAACATTACAAATCCTCCATGTATTCAAATTTACAAAAGGAATTAAAATAGGAGATATGATAAGTAACCACCTCTATAATAGTGGAAGGAGATCCTAGAATCGACATGTAACTCCTATGACAAAATGACTAGTCAAAGAATAACTCATGCCAACTAGATAAAAATGGTGGTCAAGTAAATCTCTATGAAAAATGACACCTAAGTAATATAAACCACATGTAGGAGTAACCGGTAAAAAATAATTAAATGAAAAATAAAATCCTACACTAACACCCCCTTAAGCATAACTTAGGTGGGTAAATGAAATGGGTCCCAACAATAATGCATGATGAGGTACCCATGTATAAAATAACTCTTATAAAGTGGAGAAAAAGAGAAAACTTATAAAAAATACTCCCCCCCAAAAAAAAGAGAGAGAAAAGAAAATAAATAGTGCATGTTCTAAGGACATCAGGCACAACCAAAAATGCATCCATAAGTGAAAGTAACAGAGCACATAGAGATAAGTGAGGGATTAGAAGCCCCACTAAAGATGATGTTAAATCTATTTACACTCCAAGTATAGCTCACAAGATGGCCAATGTCGACAACAAGATCCTATGATTGAATACTGAAGAAGTTCTATCCACCTCGAATAATGTTTCTTCCTTTTTTTAAAGAAGGAACATGATGTGTGTATTGAAATTCTACCCACTCTACTAAGGAGGATGAAGACATCAGTATGAAGGTATCTAAAAAAGGTCTAAAAATAAAGCATGGCAAAGGTCTGGAAAGATCATGCACAATAATTAAATGTAATGCCACTAAGGTGAATCTATTAGAAGAAGGACATTGAACATTAGTTATAAGAATGTTCATGTGAAGAGGAGAGCTTGTCTCAAAAAATACCAAAAATTAAGAAGATACTATAGATGAAGCACACATATTTATAATATGTATATCCATAGGAACATGAGTTATCCAAGCTCTTAATGGATGTACTCACACTGGAAATAATTGAATCCTATAAAGTACGATACTTTAAAGGATCTAAAAGAGTAACATCCTAAATAAGAATAGAATTAGAATCTACAATGAGACAACTAAGGTTAGGTAAAATCTCATCATATAGTGGTGGCTCGATAAAAGGAATATCATATTCAACCATGAATGTTTCATCACAAGAAATAGGAATATGAGGGAGTATAAAAGTCTCTAGTTAGATTGTATGAAGAGGAGGAGGATGAGTGATATAAATCTCAATAGAATCTCTGAAAAGAGACTGTATGATGCTCTAAACAATCCAAAGGCACTCTATATGTTTCACATGTCAACAAAGATCCATGCAAGTATGCAACAATAAGGTATTAATAACCTTGTCACAAGTGTTAACACACTTATTATACTAATTTGAATTAGTAGGGGAATGAATCTATCTATATAGGAATGGAATACAATTCCTACTTGTGAGAAATTTTTATATGTAAGTACACCAAGAAACATAGTTGGTCTTTCTAAGAATCAACATTGGTTTATAATCAACTCTCCTCATCTACTAGTATCTCTTAATTAGATTCAACATGACTAAGAGAAGACACTAAATAAGTGCAATGATAAAAAACATTGCACAAGTGATAACACACTCAATGAATGAATGTTATGCTCAACTAATAATGCATCCAAAAATACAAGATCAATCAATGCAAATGAAACCAAATTGGTATATAAGAGAAAAAGTAGGGGCCCATAATAACCCATTAAATACAATCAATAATGACCTCCCCCCCAAAAAAAAATTTCAAGTATAATGTATGCTCAATGTGAGGATGTCAAAATCAACCAATAATGCATCCAGATAGGTAAGAGAAAATAGTGCAAAGTGTTAATACACATCTTAGGAAATGGATGTTAGATGCAACTGATGAAGAGTCCAAATGTGAATGAGAAATTAGTGTAGTGATCACTAAATGAGTACATGTGAAAATGAAAACAAGTGAAATAGAAGGACATCTTACTCTATCTATAATACATCCAAGAAGAGTACAAGGAAAGTACTGAATAAGGGCCCATGATGTATGGGTCTATGAATAACATCTCCTAGTAGGGTCAAGGGATAATTCCCCTTGTAGGGTCTGAGGCTAGTGTCCCATGTGTGCTCCACATAATTTAGAGCTTATGTGGCCCTTGAAATTGTCCAAAATTCACCAATTTTAGCCAAAAAATGCCCCCCCCCCCAAAATAGACATTGATTACCACCAAAAATAAGTCTATGAGGAATACAAGTGAGAAATTTATAAATGAGCAAGCAATGAGAGAAGGAAAAAATAAGGTTTGCTTGTGAGGGGGTTTGGTCACCTATCAAACTAGACCTCACCCTCTATCTTTGATAAGTGAAATATGAGAGTAGTAAAAAGTACTAAGAAAACTTATCTTTTACAATATCTCCTTATGTCTCCCAATACAATATATTGTTTTTATATATTAAAAAAAAAAAAAAAACCATCCTTCCATCATTAAAATCACCTCACCATGTCAAAATCACCTCCACCTAATGCAATCAATTCACCCACCATATATCCACCTTCTATGTTTTCCACTAAACAAGGCTTCCCTACCATTAACTAAAATCAAGTTTTAAAAGGGCTTAAATAAATGAGAAATTTCACTTCATGAATTATATTAACAAGTATGCTATATGTTTTTTTTAACTTTCAAATTTCCAAAAAAAATTCTATTTGAACCATCAAAATAAAAACTATCCACCCAAAACTATGGGTTTCAAATAAATGGCAGTTTTGTTCGAACAAAAAAATGGTTTTTGGTGGAAAGCTTGGTCAGAGGATTAGAGATGATTAGTAGATTAAATATAAGGTGTTGAACAAGCTTGTATGATAGAGGGATGAACATGACTATGATAAAGATGACATATGTGGTTTTGAATCCCATAGTGACACCAAAAAGAGACCAAGCCATGTGGAGAGAGGTGAATTATGGATGATAGTAAACTACATAGGAGGAGAGCTACAAGTAACCAAACTTCATTATGCCAAAAATAAAAGTTAATGTGAATGAAACCTTATTTCCACAATGCAAAAATAATGTTGAATGCAATAGTCAAATAACATCGAAGTATCTTATATAATGTGAGTGAAGGATGTAGTTTCCAAGTAGAACCAACATGCATGGAACTTTACTAGATCTAACATGTAGAAGACAACAAAAGCAAAGACCATCATGATGTAAAATACATATTCCAAGGTGGATGATAAGTAGCAGGTTGACCAAGTCATGTGAGGAGCTGCTAGGTCTATGTGGAGACCTAAAATGGTGAGGGAGTCTAAAATGTATGAAGATAATATTGAATACACTAATTATTGCAACCATTCACCAATACACAAGTTTCAATCTAACTCTTTACTTGATGTTCAATCCATGTGGCTGAGTTTAGGTCATGTGGTAGCATTATCAATAGCAAGCTACAACCTATTTTATAGTGAACTAGATATGAAGCAAATAACTTACATGTAAAAACTCCAATACACTACAAAGAAAACCTCCAATAGTGGATACAAAAAATCATGATCTCATAATAAAATTAAACAACATCAAAATTAGACAAGTGATTTATCATACCCAATGCTTTGATACTATGTTAGATATCCTATCAAGATTATAGATGGAATATCTAATGCATTGATGCTTAAATAAAGAAAAAAAGGAAAATGACCAGGCTACTGTGAGAGATAAATTATGAGTGTATCAATGCAAATCTTCCATGTATTCAGCTTTACAAAAGGATTAAAAATAGGAGAAATGATAAGTAACTACCCCTATAATAGTGGAAGGAGAGCCTAGAATAGGCATGTAACTCCTATGATGGAATGATTGGTTAAGGAGTAACTCCTACCAACTACCTAAAAATGATGGTCAAGTAACTCTCTATGACAAATGACACCTAAGTAAGCTAAACCATATGTGTAGGAATAATATGAATATAGAAAATAAATAAAAAATAAAATCTTACACTAGTAGAGGATCCCATAAAATCATTGTTATCTTGAAAAAAAAAATGTTGAATTCATATGTTTCATTGATCTTAAACTTTTTTGGAGATGGAGTAATAATTGGTTCCTTAGGTTCACTCTTTTCTCTAATAATATAATTAGATATAGTCATTTTCTTAGGAACCCACTTTAGTTTATTTCGAACATACTTAGATCCATTTTGGGATGTTCTAAATCTTTCTTTACATTTGTTCTATCTCATTCAATTGAATCCTTATTACCTTTAAGTTTGAAATATATATGATCATTCATACTATCAAATGTTTCATTCATCATTTATAACCAAGGATCTTCTAATATAAAACTATATTGTAAGAAGGTTGGCATAATATTGTATGTAATTTATGTAGACCAATTGATATAGGTAGTATAATATTTCCAAATTTTACATGTTGATTCATAGAAGGTTCAATATAGTTGGTTTAATATTTTATAGCATATCCAATCATCTTGAGGAAAGGAAGGATACATATATTAAATCAATATTTCTCATTTACCATGATTCATTTCCTATTTTAACCTTACATAAAATCACTAATGACCAAAGGTTTCTCATCTAAATAATGATTCAATATAGGATCATTAGGGACCAAGATTGGAACATTTTAATTCTTAGGTGACTCCACCTTAGGTACCCTATTTTCTAATTTTTTCCTTAGTATATATTTCAAGTTTATCAATACAAAAATCTAAAATAATTTTCAAATATTATTTACTAAGGAAATAAATTTATAATTTGTATGTCCATTGATTCTATGATACTCTAAAAATACACTTTAATTTTAAGCTCTTGGTAGATGCCTCAAAGTATGATCTCTAATAAATGGTAACACAATCAATTGCATAACAAGTAATTCTATTAATATTTGATTTTGATCTTAAAATAACATTAGGTATTATTGAGATCCATTAAAGGAAGGCATAAGACTCATTTTTTGTGTCACTATTATTAGCCATTTTTATAGATTAATTTTTGGTAGGCACATGGCTTTGATCGAGACTTGGATAAGTATGAATAGTATAATAATATGAAACATGATTCTCATGTGATGGCATAGTGTTTTCCTTGATTGATATGGCCAAATAGAAAATATGATAAAAATATGGATATTCATTGTAAAGTATTTGATTTCTAAATAGAAGTAGAAGGCCATTATTAAAGATATAGTGATGTTCTAGGTGTTATAGGTAATAGATTAGAGAATGCATGTAACATTTAAATCTAAGAATTTAGTTATAAATGTTCTCATTTAGAAGTGTTTGAATATATTGGATACACTCAAATGTAGCATATGGTCCAATATTAGTGATAAATTGATCTAATAAATATTATAACATGAGATAAGTATAAAATTGTACACTAGGTAACTCACGAAACCAAACTAGTGTGTCACTAATGAAACTTATAGGAAACAAATTAAGTAATATTGTGCTTTGATGAGCACAATTTTTTATGTAAGAATAAAATGCCTTAATATGCACCAAATAATCTCCATGTTCATAAAAAAAAAGGAAACGTGGGCATGATAAAACCATGAGGGAGAGGAATATTAATAACATCATAAGAAATGATATTAGAAGGTATTTTCTTAGAATCGAGCCTAGCATGGGATGACATGGAAATAAGAGATATATTATGTATTTAATCTTATAATCCACTAACCACATGCACCATGGCAACTATCTCATTAGTAGTAACAACATAAATCCTAAGAGGTTCATTCAATAGACACAACTTATTATTGATTTTAAACATATGTATACTAATAAAGGTAGAATTAGAAGGATAATAATCATCAAAAATCATAGAAACATCATCAATCACATAATAATAATGTGTATTACCTACTTATTTTACCATGTTCATAATTTTAATGAAGGAAGAATGATTTTTTAATCAATAATTAAGGGTTGTGGGGCCCCTCACCCTTTTATTAAAATTGATAAAATTTACATAAAACCATTGCTTATCATATCTATTCCATGATATAATGATAAAAATGGGACCAAGTACTAAAAAATTACACAAGAAAAAGGAGGGGCTACTCCCTGGACACCTCAAAAACAACAAAGATTTAAACAAAAACTACAATTTTTACAAAATCACAAAATAATTGACAACCCAACTAAGGTGAAACACGATTCCACACTATTTTTGTTGCATCAACATCCAAATCTACTACTTTTTCATCATTGATTCACATTTCAATTTACACCTCAACACCCACACACTCATCATCCTCTGATTCAATGATTTTTTCTTTCACCCCAGCATCCTTAGCTACCATTTTAAACTCAACAATAGATTCCACCACCTTACAACATCCATTAAAATCACCAAAACCACCATTTTTGCCTATAGTTTACATGTATAATCCACCATTAGGCCCACTCACCACTGAATTTTGAGGATTTATAACTCATGACCCTAGTTTAAATAATACCTCAATGAATAACCTTCAAGGATCATGATTCCCCCAAATAATTTTCCCTTCCAAAGGAATCTACTACCACTTGAGCCCCTATGAAAACTACCACCCAATTTTTTACAACTATTACTATCATCCACTTTGGAACCCACCATATTATCAAACTCAACATTAGATATGAAAACCTTTGCTTACCCCTTCCAAACTTATTTACCCCTTTTACTGAGGTAGAAGCATGACCATATATTACCCTAGAGACAACTATAGATCTTGACCCTACCCTGGGAAGGCCCTTTTATCCATAGATTCTCAACAAATACTTTAGTTCCATGGTTGTCTATAATAACTAAGAAATATTTGAAAATAGAGTAATGAAAGGCATGGGATCTTTTAACTTGTCCAAAATTGGAGGGAAGAAAAACTACCTTGTGAAGAGCCTTTATGGATGTTGTATTATAGTTTTTTGGTGAAATATATCATCTTAAAAAACCTTTCTTCCAATTCCCTAAGACATTTTAGAGAGACTTGACCTATGATTGATTCTTGGTCAAAAAAATAGAGCCATAATTTATTTTCCTTTTTAGCCCCATCGAGAGTCATGTCTAAAACTCCCACCCTTCTAGTTAACCATTTATCCTCAAAGACATTAAAAGTATTAGATATGAATGAAAAGGCTACATGATAATTAATCCTTCTCTTAAGGACTAGCTACACATATCTAGGACCACAGATATCCCATATGGACGTATACATTAAACATGTAAGAACCTAAAATATTTGATTCAATATATTCCCAAAGATTGAATTATGGAAAGCCATGATGAGGTGCAAGATTAATCAAAATCCTTAGTTCAAATACAAGCTTAAAAACACTCAAATAAACTTCAAGTCATTTAAAATAAAATTAATCTCAAAATCCTGCATAAACCAAAAAAGAGGCCCTAAGTTATCAACTCAAGGTATTACCATTCTTTCATATCCATTTTATGTAATGATTGAGAATGATTATAAAGCATGAAACACCATCAATTTATCCCAAACATGTTGACTCCCCATCAAGCCAATAATCATCACAATCCATTTGTATTTATCATTATATTCACAAACCTAAAATGAAACATATCCTAAAATAATATGAATATTTTGATATATTCAATTATATAGAGAGAGGAGAGGAGGTTTAGTGAGCATAGAAAAAATATTAACTGATGAATCCTAATTAAACCACCTCCCTTATGACTAGCCAAAAATGAATCAAATTATCCATAACTAGTTCCTCCATCTAATGAATGCCTTGGTTGGCTGAGAAACATGCCAATGTATTGGCCTTTCAAAAATAATATATTAATTCCCAGTCTATGAAGGAGTCCATA
The DNA here is from genome assembly GCA_037957365.1 of Torreya grandis. Classification (NCBI taxonomy): domain Eukaryota; kingdom Viridiplantae; phylum Streptophyta; class Pinopsida; order Cupressales; family Taxaceae; genus Torreya; species Torreya grandis. Next base: position 31,298 of record JARHVA010007229.1, on the reverse strand, counting down.
ATCCTCCAAGCTATACCAAAAATATTTTCAATTTTATGGGGATTTTCTCTCTAATTTTAGAGATAATGATTCAAGAACATTTAATCTCATTTTATCCAAATTTAATTAATCTTGCATTATGAAGAAAGTTAAAGACCAAAATAAGGCCCTGGGCCTCTCTCTCATTATTAGTTCCATCAACTAGATATTTTGGGGTCATTTTCATCATTGAGGCTAAAAAATCACTTATAATAAAACCATTTCCAAAGGTCTTAGGATTTCCATGAACTAGCCCATCAAATTAACCTCAAAAATATTTGGAGTGAGGGGAACATAATAAAATTTATTTTCCCATCTCCTAGTAATAGAACATAAACTTGACCCATTAATCTGGGGAATTTGAGTGAAGGCCAATTTAACTTGAATTTCAAATATAAAGATGACAATTGATATTTTATTATTTTATCAATCACAAAGACAAATTTAGAAATGGCCATCTCAGTTTTAATAAGGACCTCTTCCAAATGTCTATATTTACCTTCAAAAATCCACTTGTATCTCTCTTTCTAGATCATCCAAATTAAAATTATAGGAATAACTTTCCAGAATCCATATAAAGTATCTTTTGTTAGGCCAATAAACAAAAAAGAGAAATCATGTCATAAAGAGGAAGGTCTTGCATAAACTAATGATCTTATTACATATACATCCCCAACATTTATTCATGAAGGGACATGAGAAATTAATATGATCCACTATTTTCTATCATGCAAACATATTCAACTTTAAGGATGACCGAAACTACCAATTTTTTATATACTATCATGAGTTAGGATCCTAATTTGCATAGCTATCCAAGCAAAGGCCTCAACCTTTGGGATCATATCTTATTCTAGCACAACCATTTGGCCCGTTCAAAATATGGGTTTAGGAATCCCACCATTTTATAACCAATATTTCGTAAGTAGCTTACAAACTTTGCTCCAACCCATTGTATTATATCATCCTCTTAATTTATGAAAATATTTATTTTTGTAAGGATTTTAGACAACAAGCATTTTTTATTTTGGGGGATATGAAAATACACCATGTTTTTCCATTTTCCAAACAACCATGCCTTTAATGGAATCTTGAACCGAGTAGTCTCTTACTTTCTGACCCTAGAAAATATAAAGGATAGATCTTACCTCATCTATCTCTCGATTTCCCATAATGGTTTGTGTCCATTCCAAAAATCATCCCATAATTCAAGAATACACCCATTGTTGATTTCCTAAGAAAGTGTTAGGAATGGTAAAAACATTCTATGAAGCCAAGATCTACAGATTTATCAATAAGAACATCACAAATGTAGTTGCAAATAAATGAAATGAAACACAAATCAAATTAAATGATTAATCAAACTATGAGAAAATGAGATTCTAGTATAAAGGTAATCACTTGCTTATATAGGAAAGGCAAAATACTAATCTAACTAATGTGGGATCAATTCTCATATAAGAAAAACCCACTACAAGACAAAATAGCTAGCTAATACACTAGAAAACATGAGAAAATGCTTGAAATATATACTCTAACACCCCCCCCTACTCAAGTGAAGCTAGGGGATATAAAAATCCAAAAATAAAATAGTGGCATATCCACATAATGAGCCCCAATAATAAGGCCTGATAAGGTACTCATGTACAATATGTATCCATGAAATGAAGATGAAAGATGTCCTCACGAAAACCCTGTAAGGACAACTTATGAAGATGTTTTCAACCTACTATTAAGTCAAAATATACTCCAAGATAAGCATGCCATCCTAAATGTGCTGATGAATGAAGTGCATATGTACCTCAGTGTGCTTGGTCTACTGATGCTCAACTAGGTTATGAGATACGTGAATTTTACTTTAGTTATCACACTAAAGTATAGAGGGTGAATCCTACATGAAGCCAAACTTTGTCAACAACTGATGAAGCCAAAGAACCTACTAACTCAATATAACTTCTACCCTATACTCAGCCTCTGTATATGAAAGTGCAATAGCTTATTGCTTCTTACACAATCAAGAAATAGGTGAAGAACCAAGACAAAAGATGTAGCCAAAATCAGAACGTTTATCATCAAGAAAACCTGCCCAACCTGAATCACTATATCCAATCAACTAAGTATAACTCTTAGTGTAATGTAATACAAAATGAGTAGTTCCTCGTATATATCTCAAAATCCTTTTGGCAGCTTGCCAATGACTATCATAAGGGTCATTTGTAAACCTATATATAATCCCAATTGCAAATGAGATGTCAGGGTGAGTATGGGTCAAATACATAAGACTCCCTACCATCTGCCTTTATAATGTAGGATCACAAAGTGGAGTAGTACAAGAGGTAATGAGAGTCACTCCAAACTAAAAAGGACTTGGCTTGTAATTAGCCATGCCAAAATGTTGAAGTTGATCAAGTGTGTACTTATACTGACTCAAATAGATCCCTGTATCTTATTATGAAATATGTAGACCAAAGAATAAATGCATAAGGACAAGATTTATCACTTCAAACTATGTTGAAAGTGCCTACTAAAAAATCTAAATATGAGATGAGGATCTACTTGTGAGAAGTAGATCATCAACATACAAGATTAGAATGACAATGTCCTCCCCAATACATTGAATATGCATTGTGGGATCCAAGTGGTAGTGAATAAAGCCAATAGAGAGAAGAAATGAATCCATCTTCTCATACAAAGATTTAGGGGCCTATTTGAGACTATAAAGAGACCTCCTAAGTCAAAAAATAAGAGAAGAATCATGAACAAACCCACCAAGATTCTCCATATAGATTTCCTCATGTAAGTCTCAATGCAAGAAAGCACTCTTAACATCCATATGATATACTAACCAACCCTATGATGCAGTAAGAGAAAGTACAAGGTAAATAGAATCCATCTTGGTAATAAGTGAAAAATTCTTAGATTAGTCAATACTTTCCACTTGAAAGAATCCCTTTGCAACAAGACGTGTCTTATACTTATAAGTGGACCCATTGGCTACATATTTGGTGTGGTAAATATATTTTCACCTAACCAAATTTATTCCCTTATGAAGAGTGACCAAATCCCAAGCGTGATTCTTCATCAATGATGAATACTCATTTATCATCACATCATCCCACTCTTATATCCTATAAGCCTATGAAAAAGACTATGGATCCCCAGAGAATGCCTAAAGTCTAGTACCTATAGAATGTGCATGATGATGTTGAGTAGGTGGAAGATCTTGTATGAATGGTCTTGCCTCCTCAACTATAATATGATCCCACTTAGTCATAGTGGTAACATTAGTGTGAACAAAATCATCATCCTCTATAACCTCTTTAGGAATATCTTGAACTGGTTCCTCAAAGAATGAATTCTTGAGAGGAGGTAAATCATGGAAAGAAAAAGAAGAAGAATGCATAGAAGAAGATGAATCGCATGAGATATGAAATTCTCATCAAAATGTACTTGAGTTAGAAAATGAACACCATGAGTATCATAATCTAAAATATGATAAGCTTTCATGTCCGTCTAATACCTTATGAAAACCAAAGGTTTGCTCTTCTTGTCCAATGATTTCATTTTCTTATTTGGTACAAAATCCTAAGCAAAGCTCCCAAAGACTCTAAAAAATGAGACATTAGGCTTGGTTCTAGACCAAGCGTCCTCTTAAGTCATATGTTTAAGTGCTTGATGTGGTGTGCAGTTTTGAATATAGTTCACATAATTAACTGCCTCTACCCAATAGATAGGAGGTAAATCTCATGAATGCATTATGTAGTTAGCCATCTCCTTCAAATTCTAGTTTTTCCTCTCTACTAATCCACTTTTTTGTGGATTATGTGCAACATAATTTTGGTAAATAATACCAGGGACTACTAAAAAATTAGTGAACTCTTGACTGAAGTACTCCCCCCATTATCTGTATAAATATTTTTGATGTAACTCGATGATTATTTCTTGACCAAAGCCTTAAAGAATTCAAAGTGAGAAAATACATCACTCTTGTACTTGAGTAATATAACCCAATTACACCTCAATAAATTATCAATGAAGGTAAGTGCATACTTAGATCCATTAAAAGGAGTAGGAAAGACCATCAAATCACTATGCATAAGCTCAAGTGGTGAAGAAGCTCTCTTAGACATACCCTTAGGAAATAGATCCTATGTTGTTTCCATAATGCACAACTGAGGTAGACTCCATCAAGATGTGAAATTGTAGGAAGACCCTCTACCATACTATGATTTCTCAACTCCTTCAAATATATATAGTTGAGGTGTCTAAATCTCTCATGCCAAAGCCAACTCTTATAATATATATGAGAAACTAAACACATCCCTAAAGGATGTGTATCATAAAAACCCTCAAAATAGTAAAGTTGAGAATTATGGTCAATAAAAACCTATGCAATGAGTGTATGTGTCTCTAAAAAAGCTCAAACTTTAGCACCTTGTGGTGTGAAAGTCACTATCTTACCCTAACCAAAATGACACATCTAATACACTGAAAGTAGATTGGTGGTGATGTCAGGAACATATAATGCATCATTGATGTGACCACCATCTATTTTTATGTCACCCTTCCACTTAACATAAATTAAGGAAGAATCTCCAACCTCAATTTTGAAAGTGGAACTCAGACCAAGAGATACAAAGGACTCCTTGTTATAAGCCATATGGTATGAAGCACCAGAATATAGAACCTAACTATCTAAAATAGGTAACTATGATCTCCCAACAACATTAAGTGGTCTCCTATGCTCATGAGATGGTGAAGGAGTGGAGATAGATATCTTGTGTTACCTAATTGCATCCTCTAAGTCTCGCATTCTCTTGAAATGCCTAGACTATTCATGGTCAGTCCCCACAATAGGAGCAAGATAGGTTAGACTTATTCTTGGATTTGGAAGATGGTTTATGTTTAGATTTAGAAGTGTTGGTGTGATTAGGTGAATTTTGAGGTAGAGTTGGAGTGTTCTTATTATTACCCTTATATTTTCCCTTGGACATAGGATGTGAGGCCACTAATTATTTTTGAGAGGTGAAAGACTCAATGTGAGATAATTTGGATTCCTTCATAGTGAGTTTCTCACAAAACAACTCAAGATATAGCATTTTGAATATGGTACCTAAGACATCCATGATAGATAAAAAGGTAGATGCAAATATTTGGAATGGGCCACTCAACTTATAAAAAATAATGTACATAGACTCTTCATCCTTCTTATCTCATCACTCATGTTCACTATGTCAATAAATGCTTGAATTTAGTGAGTTAGTTTACAATAGAAACAAAGTCATCTAGATTAATTTAAGTAAGCTCCACTTCATGATGCATCACTCTCAAGTGGTATACCTTCCCAAAAAACCCTTTCAACTTAGTCCACATTTTAAATGGAGAATCACACCCATCAAAATGAAATACGAGACTATCACTCACATAACTCCCAATCAATCCCATGCATTCTTCAAACAAACACTAATGCTGAAATTTTTCAAATTTTCATTTAAATTATGGTTGTGTTTTGTTCATTGGGGACCATAATCCTTTGTGCTTAATGATTTTCTCTATTCTAGGTCTCCATGTGAGGTAATTATGTGTAGTCAAAGGCTCACAATGATTAATTCCATATATAGATGCCATGCCAACTAATCACCAAGAGTAAAAATAATGCAAAGGGTGCACAAAAATTGACACCTAGATAACCCCCTAAAATATTATATTATAGGACCCCCCCAAATTTGGCACTTTATAAAATAGTTCATTTTTAAAATTTAATGACACCAATGGATATATAATTTAAAAATAAACACTTTTGAAAATATAGAACTCAAATCTGAGTTACAGTTCAAAAGTTATAAGTGTTTCAAATTCTTGTAAAAATGGGTCAAAACAATTAAAAGACACTACAAACTAAAATTTATGACCAAATTACAAATAAGCATAGTCATCTAACCACTCCTTGGAACCAAAATTTTGTCATGGAATTAAAAAATTCAACCAAAGGGAAAAATAGTATTTTTGGTTACCTCGATATGTATGCAAGCAAGTTTGACTTCCTTTTTTATAAAAAATAGCATTTAAATGAAAATAAGGAATTAGTTGGTTGTTTTTGAGTGGATAAATGATTGATTATAGTTTTTTTTTATGGATAAGGGCACTTCTAAGGAACCCAATGCTAGGCACAAGACTTTTTGAGGTGCTATGAAGGTCTATGAAGGCAATGCCTTCCCTCCACTACTTGGCAGTCCTCACCAAAAGGAATGGTGCTTCTTCCAAACAAAAAACAACACATATATTTGATTAGTTTTCCTCCAATGTAGACCATCCCTCCTTCTATGTAGATAATAATTCCACCTTCTACTTCTAATGAGCCACTAATTAAATGGATGATGCCATGCATGAGAAAAATTCAAACTGTGAGTGTTGCACAACATAAAGAAAGAGAAAAAATACATAGGCTAAAAAAACAACTCCATGCTTCATCTAATGATGGTCTCTCATGGATCTTCCTCCAAACCTCTACGTAGTAGCCAATGTGCCTCTCTCTCGTCCTTCAATGCAGTCATTGGCTAATTACAGATAAAGGATTCCTATTTTCTACTAGCTACACACCATGCAGTAGATTTAATTCCAATGCCACCTCAATAAAAGTGCAGACCTGGTAAATAATGGTGTACTATTTCAAGGGTCTTAGAAGGCAAAAAAATGACATAGTAATAAATATAATGCAGTCCTTCTCCCTCTTATGATCTCTTTCACACAAATCCAACATAATAGAGAGAAATAAAAATGCAATAGGGTAAAAAATGATAGCATATAAGACAAAACAAAGTGGTGTCTTAGTATAAAAGAAGCATCAAACTCCACATGGCTTGACCTTCTCTCCTCCAATATATAATCTTTAGAGAACCTCAATTCCTTAGTCTTTCTCTCTCGAACACCATCTTAATAAAGGAAAAAAACTAGTGCAGAAGTATGAAGAGAATATATTTGTAAAAAAAAAAATCTCTCCAATGCCTTCCTCCTAAGATCTCTTTGCTAGCAGATTTCAAAGGGAACCAAGACCTCCCTATGCCTCTCCAAGTTTTAGCTTTGGCAAGGGAATATTTTGAAAACTTGAAATCTTAATGGATGGCTAAAACTCTCAAAGCTATAGTACCATGTTAGGAATGGTAAAAAAATCTCATTCTCTCAAAGTCTGAATGATCATTTGATTTGCTTTGTGTTGCATTTCATTTGTTTGTAACTACATTTGTGATGTTTTTTTATAACTCTTCATATCTTGGCTTCATGCAATATTTTTACCGTTCCTAAAAAAAAGATGATCTATGATAATGTATCTATTCTTAAGGATGAAAATCCAAATGTGGGATCCCCTTGGAAGATTAACCATGGAGAATATTCTATTTTTTTAATGCCTAGATATTTGTGCTATAAAAGTCTTCTCCACAAAGCTTATGGATGTGAATATATTCCCTATATTGACTTTGTACCTAGAGCCAAGTTTTGAAGATATAGATTCCTTATGCATGCTTCACCTTCAAATTCATAAATTTAGACTTTGTCCCATTTGATTAAATGAATTTTCCACTTATCCTCATTGCCTTACGAGATAAATTTATTCATGATTCAATTCAAGGCTCTCAACACTTTCATAAGGGGGTGAAAGATTGAACTGGTATAGATTGGCAAAACACTAAACAATTTGTTAAAAGTGATGCATTCTTCAAAAGTCACTCATCTACCATTTTAGGAAAATAGTCTTGAGCAAAAATATTGAAACATCTCATCCCATAAATAAGACTTTTGAGCACCATAAAATAACATAAATCTAAGGTATTTAAAAGGTAGCTTGTTAATATTAAATCCCAAGATATGTGCAATATTTATTTGAGCCTAATTATGTGTTCATAAAGAATAAATTCATTTTTTATTTACTGACAACCTGACTTGAAGCCTCAACATAAGTCTCTAAAATATTCTTAAATATCCTCACTCCTCTTTATAATGCCCTACCAAAAATAAATGTATCATCTAATTTTTTTTGATGTGTGAGATTATCCAATACTTGTATAACACAGATACCTAATATGAACCTTTATTATTTAACCCCTTATATATCTCTACCAAGATCTTAAACCATAAAAATGAATAGGAAGGTAGAAAGAGGATCCCCTTGACAAATTCATCTAGTTGTATCAAAGAAACCTATCAAGGAGCCATTTATATGAACTAAAAAAGTGAGAAAACTAAATGATACTAAAATACCAATCATAAAAATCTTTTCCAAAGTGATAGTTACCAAAACTTTTCATTAAGAACTAAAAATTGACCCTATCATATAACTTACTTATATTGAACTTGAGTAAGTACAATTTTTTTTAATTATAAGAGAGTGTGTGAATGATTTCATGAGTCCCAATTACCCCCTCTTGAATGTTTCTTCCTAGGATAAAACCACCATGTTCTTGTGACACTAAGAGATCAATAATTGGTTTTAAATGGAAATAAATTAATTTGGAGATAATTTTTTAGATGGTATTACACAAATAAATTATCTTGAAATACCCAAAAGAAGCTTCATGTTCACCTTTCATCATCAAGGAGATAAAGGTGATTTTAACATTAGATCCCCCACTTAAAAATCTTATTTGTGAAATTTTTTTTCATAAGCACACTTCGTGTAATTCTGATAGACTTTGAAGTGTTGAATAACTTGAATATGCTTTCCATCTAGAATTTATAATTTATGTAATCATTTTTCCATATATTCATTATTTTTAATTATATCTTTAAGGGAAACCCACAAGTAAGGAATTTCCAATTCAAGTTATAATGTTGCTTATGAATCATAAATAAGAAAATATGGTGTAGCCTTTGTAAGTGTACGCACAATTTTAGATATGGCCAAAGTGCATAAATAATTTGGTTGTGCCAATTTATTCCATGCTTTTACACTTCTTGCTTAAAATATTGACAAGAGTCTTATTTGTAGCTTCTACATGACCATTGCCTTGTGGATAATATGGTGTATAAAATGTGTGATGAATTATGTATTTCATACAAAATTTATTAACTATTTTTTTAGTTATGATCCATTATTTATAACAATAGTTGATGGGAGTCCAAACCTTGAAATAATATTTGTCATTAAAAATTGATAGATATTTTCACCTATATTAGACTAGAAAGGTATGGCCTCAACCCATTTTGTGAAATATTATGTAATGGCAATGATGAAGTTTTGACCATTTGATGATTCAAAATTTGTTTTTTAATCAAATTGAATCCCTAGAGGTAAAATGGCCAAGGTGAAAAAATGGGTTGTAGTTCATATGATGGAGCATGATTAAGGTTGTTATTTTTCTAACATTATGGAAAAAAATTTACATGTGCGTGACATTCCTATTCCACTTTATGCCAATAATAACCTTGGTGTAATAATTTTTAAGACATAGTTTTGCCACTAAATCGACCACCACATCCATGGTCATGTACTTTGAATATTGGTATTTTAGCTTGTTCATGATTTAACATCAAAGTAGTTTTCTATCAGGAGATATTTTAAATAAAGACCTTACAATAAGAATGTAATGTGTAATGTCACATTGTAGTTTTGATTTTTATTTATGTGTATCATTCTCTTCTTTTATAAAAATTTATATATATTTTTGTACCATTGTAAATTAACTATGTTGAAAGTAACTATTAGTACTTCTAGAGCCTCTACTTATGTTGTAGATATTTATGTCTATTGTAACTATTTTATAGTAAAAATAACATGATAATCATTGATATCAATAGGAAATAATTAATCCAAACTATCCATGGAATTTTAATATATAATATATTTTCAAGGGATGCTTTCTATGAGAAATTATTAAAAATGTGCCATTAATTATTGTACTAATTCTTTATACGAAACTAGTTTTTCTTATTTTGTTTGGTGTTTGTTTGATACTTGATTAATCATTAATTTTGAATCTTCATATACCTTAATTGATTTTATTTTCAATGTGTGTGTTATATACAAAACCAAAATGAGTACCTCATATTCTTCTATGTTATTTGTACGATAAAACCAAAAACATAATTAAAATAACATAGGTTGGCCTTGGGATGTAATAAAAAATATTGGAACCTACACATGTGGATGGTCTAAATTTTATTATCAATGTGATATGAAGTGATGTAATATCTAAAATTATCATTAATCAATAGTGCATCTGTCAATGAGGTTTTTGCTAGTTGATCTATGATAACTTGTCTTTTTAGTGATTTTTGAGAAGTAATTTTTAAATATAATTCATGAGTAACATGACCCTTTTAGAAATAAGTCCTGATAGATGTGTTTTATACAGAATAAATATGAGTGGGTCCACTTTTGTGATAACATTTATCTCATTATTTATCATGCAATGTCATACTTTTTATTGGAAAAACAAATCCAAGACATACTTTTCCATAATAATTTAATAACTTTTATATTCAACAAAAGTGAAACTTACAAAATATACTAGACATTCTATGTGATCATTATCATATTATGCCAATAAATCCCATAATGCATGATTTGTATTATAAATGTATCATAATAAGGCCTAACAGACATAGCGGACTTCAGAATGGGTGGTTGAAGAATGTATTATTTGATATCATCAAATATTTTTTAATTTGTCATCCCATTCAAATTTTGAGTCTTTTTTTAAATAATCATGTAAAATATTGTGTTTTATATGAAAGTTGAGCCATAAAATGCCTGATTGACTAAAATTTCCCTTTAAAAGATCATAATTACTTTAATCCTTTTGGTGGAGGCATATCTAATAAAGATTTTACCTTTTTGATATCCACTTCAATGCCTCATTGAGATATAAGGTATCATGATAGCTTCCCAAAAGTGACACCAAATACACACTTATGTGGATTTAAACATGCATTATGTACCTTTATTTAGTAATCTCCCTATAGGTTATGATGAATGGGACCCCATAGCATAACTTTCTCATATCTCATCTCAAATACATTTTCTTAAATTAATGTGAACATCCTCCTATCATCACAACCATCTGATGCAATTATTTTTTTAAATGAACATCCCTCATGCTCCCCTAATAGGATGCAAAGTTACCTTGTTTGGGTATGAAGATAGTGTACTAAAAAATTACAAAGAGATGTCCATACATGTCAATGAAACAATGGACACTTTTCTTTCCCTTTAATTTTCTATCACTTTCATGATTCCAAATGAAATTATGCTTCACATGGATGATCCTACACTATTTATTAGCATGCAAATTGGTGATTTCCAAGTCAAACATGTTTTAATTAATGAGGGTTTGGGTACTTTCATTGTCTCCCTCGATTTCATTAAAACTCTTGGATATTTTGAGTGAAATCTCAAGTCCACATGTAGTACATGTCAAGGTTATGATAGAAGGAAAATGCATCCTTTAGGTTTTGTGTGGCTTCCTATTACCATCCCTCATATTACTATCCATATCAAATTTATATTATTTAACTTTCCCCTTTATTACAACATTTTTCCTGGTAGATCTTGGACTCATTGTATGAGGGATATCACCCCATTTACTTGAAAATGCATCAAATTCCCCCATAATGGTGTTATCTACAAGATTCAAGGAGACACAAACCCTTAAAATTTTAAATAATTCCAAGAATGTGGTCTCTTTAAATTTTCAAACCTTGAACCTATGCATAGTATTCCATTTCAAAAATCTCATCATTTCAATTATCCTATAAATTCTACCTAAGGTTATAATGGTCACCCCAAATGCATTGGGAGCATACCACCTAACCTCCTAGAATACAATGATGATGAGCCAGATGAGATCAGCCTCGAGATCAAAACTTTAGATCTATCCCCTCATCTCATTACCTAGCTACCACCATCCTTTAAGCCATGTTCCCATCATCCTCCTATTGATGACATACCTATGGTCTTAACCAAGACTAGACATTTTATTCATCATGGGACTACCAATGAAAAGATCATACCTACCTATACCATCAACTTGAATACTACCAAATAAGCCAAAAAATCCATGGCTTTACCTTCTCTCCTCTAATTCAGTAGCTTCAAATAACCTCAATGCCTTAGTCTTCCTCTCTTGAATTCCTTCTTAGTTAAGGAAAAAACCAATGCTGAAGTATGAAGAGAATAAATTTCTAAAAAAAATTATCTCTCTAATGCCTTCTTGCTAAGATCTCTTTGCTAGCAAATTTCAAATGGAACCAAGATCTCCTTGCACCTCTCCAAGTTGAAGATTTACCAAGGGAATATTATGAAAACTTGTAAGCTTGATGGATAGCTAAAACTCTCAAAGCTCTGGTACCATGTTAGGAATGGTAAATACATTTCATTCTCTCATAGTCTAAATAATCATTTGATTTGATTTGTGTCTCATTTAATTTGTTTGAAGCTACATTTATGATTTTTTTTATAACTCTTCATATCTTGGCTTCATGCAATATTTTTACCATTCCTAACAAAAAGATGATCTATGATAATGTATCTAATCTTAAGGATGAAATTCCAAATGTGGGATCCCCTTGGAAGGTTAACCATGGATAATATTCTATTTGGTTCTTTAATGCCTAGATATTTGTGCTATAAAAGTCTTCTCCACAAAGCTTATGGATTTGAATATATTCCCTATACTGACTTTGTACCTAGAGCCAAGATTTGAAGATATAGATTATTTATGCATGATTCACCTTCAAATTCATAAATTTAGACTTTGTCCCATTTGATTAAAGGTATTGTCCACTTATCTTCACTTTCCTACCATATAAATTACTTCATGATGTGATTCAAGGATCTCAACACTTTCATTAGGGAGTGCAAGATTGACATGGTATAGATTGGCAAGGCACTAAGCACTAATTTGATAAAATTGATGCATTCTTTAAAAGACACTCATATACAATTTTAGTAAAATATTCTTGAGATAAAATATTGAAACATCCTATCCCATAAATAAGACTTTTGAGCACCATAAAATAGCAGAACTCTAAGGTATTTACCAGGTAGCTTACCAATATTAAATCCCAAGATATGTGCAATATTGATTTGAGCCTAATTATATGTGTCCAAAAAAATAAATTCATTTTTTATTAATTGACAACCTAACCTGAAGCCTCAACATAAGTCTCCAAAGTATTCTTAAATATCCTTGCTTCTCTTTATAATGCCCTACCAGAAAGAAATGTATCATCTAAAATGTTTTGATGTGTGATATTATCTAATCCTTACATAACATAGATACCTAATATGGACCCTTATTATTTAAACCCTTATATTTATCTACCAAGATTTTAAATGATAAAAACGAATAAGAAGGTAGAAATAGGATCCCCTTTACAAATTCATCTAGTTGTATCAAATAAACCTATCAAATAGTCATTTATCAGAACTAAAAAAGTAAGAAAATTAAATGCGACTAAAATACCAATTGTAACAATTTTTTCCAAAGTTATAGTTACCAAAAAATTTCATTAAGAACTAATAATTGACCCTATCATATACCTTACTTATATCAAACTTGAGTAACATACCTTTTTGGTAATTCTAAGAGAGTGTGTGAATGACTTCATGAGTCGCAATTACCCCCTCTTGAATGTTTCTTCCTAGGATAAAACCACCATGTTTTTGTGACACTAAGAGATCAATAATTGGTTTTAGATGGAAATAAATTACTTTGGAGATTATTTTTTTGATGGTATTACATAAATAAATTAGCCTAAAATCCCAAAAAGAAGCTTCATGTTCACCTTTTAGCATCAAGGAGATAAAGATGATTTTAACACTAGATCCCCCACTTAAAAATCTTATTTGTGAAAATTGTATTCATAAGCACACTTCATGTAATTACGATAGACTTTGAAGTGTTAAACAACTTGAGTATGATTTCCATATAGAATTTATAATTTAGTTAATCATTTTTCCATATATTCATTATTTTTTATTACATCTTTAAGGGAAACCCACAAGGAAGGAATTTCCAATTAAAGTGATAATGTTTCTTATGCATAATAATCAAGAGAATGTGGTATATACTTTTTAAGTGTACAAACACTTTTAGATATGGCCAAAGTACATAAATAATTTGGTTGTTCTAATTTATTCCATGCATTTAAACTTTCTTGCTTAAAATATTGACAAGAGTCTTATTTGTAGCTTCTACTTGACCATTGCCTTGTGGATAATATGGTGTATAAAATGTGTGATGAATTATGTATTTCTTATAAAATTTATTAACTATTTTTTTTAGGGATGATCCATTATTTATAAAAATATTTGATGGGAGTCCAAACCTTGAAATAATATTTGTCATTAAAAATTGATAGATATTTTCACTTATATTAGAATAGAAAGGTATGGCCTCAACCCATTTTGTGAAATAATATGTAACAACAATGATGAATTTGTGACCATTTGATGATTTTTAATTTTTTTTCTAATCAAATTGAATCCCTAGAGGTAAAATGTCCAAGGTGAAAAAATGGGTTGTAATTCATATGATGGGGCATGATTAATGTTCTTATGTTTTTGACATTGTGGACAAAGTTTTACATGTGTGTGACATTCCTATTCCAATTTAGGCCAATAATAACCTTGGTGTAATAATTTTTAAGACATAGGTTTGCCACTAAAATGAACACCACATGCATGGTCATGTACTTCAAATATTGGTATTTTAGCTTGTTCACGATTTAACATCAAAGTAGTTTTCCATCAAGTGATATTTTAAATAAAGACCTTCCAATAAGAATGTAACATATAGTGTCACACTATAGTTTTCATTTTTCATTATGTGTATCATTGTCTAGTATTTCAATCTTGTATATAAATATATATATATACCATTCTAAATAAACTACGTTGAAATTAACTATTAGTACTTCTAGAGCCTCTACCTATGTTGCAGATATTGATGTCTGTTGTAACTATTTTATAGTAAAAATAACATGATAATCATTGATATCAATAAGAATTAATTAATCCAAACTATCCATGGAATTTGAATGTCCATTATCTTTTCAAGGGATGCTTTCTATGAGAAATTATTAAAAATGTGCCATTAATTATTTTACCAATTCTTTATACGAAACTAGTTTTCCTTATTTTGTTTTGTGTATGCTTGATACTTGATTAACCATTAATTTTGAATTTCCATATACCTTAAATTATTTTATTTTCAATGTGTGTGTTATTTACAAACCCAAAATGAGTACCTTGTATTTTTTTATGTTATTTGTATGAGAAAACCACAAACATAATGAAAATTACATAGGTTGGCCTTGAGATGTAATAAAAATATTGGAACCTACACATGTAGATGGTTTAAATGTTATTATCAATGTGATATGAAGTTATTTCATCTCTAAAATTGTCATTAATCAATAGTGTATCTATCAAAGAGGTTTTTACTAGTTGATCTATGATAACTTGTCCTTTTAGTAATTATTGAGAAGTAATTTTTAAATATAATTCATGAGCAACATGACACTTTTATAAATAAGTCCTGATAGATGTGTTTTATACATGATAAATATGAGTGGGTCCACTTTTGTGATAACATTTATCTCATTATTTATCATGCAATGTCATAATTTTTGTGCGGTAAAACCAATCCAAGACATAATTTTTCCATAATAATTTAATTATTTTTATATTCAAAAAAATTAAAACTTACATAATATACTAGACATTCTATGTGATCATTATCATATTGTGCCAATAAATCCCATAAGGCATGATTTGTATCAGAAATGTATCATAATAAGGGCCTGCCATGCATAACGGGCTTCCGAATGGGTGGTTGAAGAATGTATTATTTGATAACATCAATTTTTTTTTTAATTGTCATCCCATTCAAATTTTGAGTCTTTTTAAAATAATCATGTAAAATATTGTGTTTTATATGTAAGTTAAGCCATAAAATGCCTAATTGACTGAATTTTCGCTTTAAAAGATCATAATTAATTTAAGCCTTTTGGTGGAGGTATCTCTAATAAATATTTTACCTATTTGGTATCCACTTCAATGCCTCATTGAGATATAAGGTATCATGCTAGCTTCCCAGAAGTGACACCAAATACACACTTGTGTGGATTTAAACATGAATTGTACTTGCATAGGTGCTAAAACATTTATTTTAAATTGGTGACATGTTTTTGTGTTATTTAACCAATAACTCATCTACATAGTCTTCCACTATATTGTGTATGTAATCATGAAAAATGTGTGTTATAACAAGTTGATAATTAGCTCCAACATTATTTAATCCAAATTACATGATTATATAGTAAAATGTTCCCCAAGATGTAATAAATGAGGTTTTTTATTGATCTTTAGGACTAATTTTGATTTGATTATATCCAAAAAATATATCAATGAATAATAATATCTCATATTTAGTTAAATCCACAATCATGCCAATATTTGTTAAAAGGAAGTCATCTTTTGGATAGGCATAATATAGATACCGATAATCTAAACAATGTCAAATTTATCCATTAGGATTTTCATCTAGTACTATATTGGATTTATACTCAAGGTAATTTATAGCTATAATAAAAACTATATTCAATAAATTTAATATTTATTTTTTTAACCAACAAAGATAATGTATGATTCATCTTTCTAATTTTTGCTTTAGTAGGTTATGCATCTAGATATAATACTATATTATGCATCACTACTTTAGGATGTCAAAACCCCACTGGATTACACTTAAGTGATTTTTTTCGTGTACCTTACTTATAAACATATTAATTAATTATCATTATGTACTACTATCTAACTACTACATATGTCTAGAATAGTAAGTGTAAAAACTAGAACTAACCCACTAGTTGAGATGTAATCTATTTAGATTTCACATAAAAGAGAATATTATAGAAGATAAAATTCCTCTTATAATGCATAATAGGGTGAAATATACACAAGTACATTGAAATAATTCATATTTATAGCTAAACATAAATATGCCGAGTCTACTAATTTGAACACTCAAAATCACGAAAAAGTATGCAACCAATACTATATTTATTAATTAAAAAACTAAATGTATAAATATTACATTTCTTCATTAAATATCATAATAAACATGATAAGGTGTACAACATTACATTTGATATTTACAAGATAGCCCAAAAATCAATAGTTATGAGTATGTTTCCAAACTTATTGATCAACTAAACAAAGGGAGAGCATCATCAGAATGATTTTGTTCCAACCACTAAGCATTAGTCTCTCGTACACCTCCCCACTAGGAATGGTCCTTCCCTTCATAGAGGGGAAGATAAAAGTAATGTGGATATCAATAATTCAACCAGAACCCGTGTGTAGTGAAATCATTAATACATGTAACAGTCACATAAACCATGGAAAATAATCCTCTATCTAATGTGACTTTACATATACATATGTAAACTAGAAAGTATAGCGGAATAATAATGTTATCATCTATAACATTACTTTGGAAAAAGTTTTTATTATAGAATTCATATCACTCAAATATATAAGTCAATTCCACACATGCACATACTCTTTGCTTAGGAAACTTAATACATCCTATGATACCAGATGATGGGTACATGAATCACATGAAAATAACCTCATATACCAATCATCCTTTATCACAAGGAATCAAGTAATGGTGTAATCTCATAAACCATCCTAAAGACAAACTTAACAATATATTTACAACATACAACCACTTAGAAATTTAAGACTATCTTTCACTTGATTTTATTTTCAATATAAGCTTAAAACATCCAATTTTAGATGAAGAATAAATTTTATGTGCCAATGCACAACTATTATAAACATATTCAATAAATGTAGTTTAAGGCTATTATCTTGCATTTTTAATTCTCCAAATATAAGCATGGCTTGAATGCCTATGATAACATAATTCAAGTAAATAAGTACATTTTATTCTACTCATTTGGATCTAAAATCTTTCATTTACTTATAATTATTTAATACTATACAAATTAATAAAAGTTCAATAAAATTCTAAAAGCTCATGGATCACATGACAAGGATTAACTACCAGTTGTAATATATCATCCTTATAAGCATTTAACCTTTATTGGCTATGTTAAATACTAAAGATGACACAAATTTATTTGGAACTACTGTAAGTGTTATTTCCAAGTCTATGCTCATAAATACATACTCACATATATTCCACCATATGACTTTATTATTTCCACGTGATTCCATATGGAGAAAATATGAATACCTGCAAGTAGATTTTAGCATAACTATAAAAATTTAAGATATCCTATCTCTCAAGTTAAATTAAAAAATAAAAAATAAAACTAATGAACAAGGTAACAAATTCTAAATATGCCAACCCATATAAATCTATTCAATTTTTTTGTTGTTCATGTATAGTTATATATGTATTCCCTAGTGAAAAATTCTTCTAAGTTCAGTTGGGAAGTGATGATATACAGTCATGGCTCATATTTCACTCTAAAAACTATACATACATATACATATATATATATATATATATATATATAGAAACACACACACGCACACACACACGCGCGTGCGGGCACACACACACACACACACACACACACACACACACACACACACACAGAGAGAGAGAGAGAGAGAGAGAGAGAGAGAGAGAGAGAGAGAGAGACACACACACACACACACACACACACACACACACACTTCAAGTGTAATATAATGACAAATTAAGTGCAGTCTATCTTAGGGAATGAATACTTATATATGAGGATATATACCAAACCAAGAATAGTTATAGGCTCTCTATACATATGTATGTATGTATGTATTTATGTATGTATGTATGTATGTATGTGTGAGTGTGTCTATTTACACACACACACACACACTTTGAGTGTAATATAATGACAAATTAAGTGTAGTTTGTCTTAAGGCTTGAATACTTATATATGAAGATGTATACCAAACCAAGAGTAGCGACATGCTATATATATAAGACTACCAAAACACCCTAGAATGAACCTAACATAACATTCAATAGTTCATTCATGCATATATATGAATATATGGGACTATGTCATTCCATTTTGAATATATAACAACTTGCACAAATCTCAAAATATGACCAACTACCAAAACATACCCATAATTTATTCTCTATAACCCATATTTATAACACAAGTCTGTACCAAAAATTCCATTACTAATATATATCTACAACTTGTGTATAAAAGATAAGGTTGCTTAAAATATGCCACTTTTCTCAAGTATAAACCCATGGAGTTTCTTATAATAAACATGTATTTTCCAATCGACAACTCTAAAGCAAGATCCAAGTCTAAAGTAATTATAAATTTATATAATAGATACCTAGGTACTAATTTATCTATAGTTATAAATCAACAAAATAAGTCTATCTAGGTTTAAACTTATTTCATGAATGAAACACCATAGTTATGTCCATTATATGTAGAGGATAAAAATACATTATAACATGAACCATACAATAAATAAAAATTAAAATTCATCCTACATAATAAACTAGATGCATTTTAATCTCTAATAAATGCTCAAATATCAACTTTATTGGGATATGGATGGAAATGATTTTCATCCCTAGGTTTATAATGGTGATTTATTACATTTTCAAGGCACTATCAACATATATATTTGAATGGTATTTTACTTAACACAAACCCAAATAAGAGAGGTATTTAAAAGTTTATTTTTAAAAATAAACCTCAATCCATCTACAAATATAATTAATACCTTTCCAAATTTGTTTTCTCACATTAAGAACCCTACTTTCTTGGTTACTTCAATGACCATCATTCCAACATAGATGCCAATGATCCTATTCCTCATTCTAAAAACCCCTAATTCTTACCTTTTCCTTCTTATTCTATTTCATTTTCTCATCCACATTTTACATGGCCTAGATTTTTTTCCTGAAACTCTACGAGTTCACCATGATGAGACTCGGATTCATTAATGCATGTTCTTTATTATTGTTATTAATTCACCATCTCATAACTTTATTTTGCATGTCATCTACATGCAACACCCTGATTTTCACCAAATGGAAAGGTCGACCCAAAACTATAGAAAAAACCTAATTTCCTTCTCAAATATCCCCATAATTACCTAATTCCTCTTTGGTTCAAATTGTGCATGGAAATAAAGATACTAGAAGCTTCCAAATTAACCAAAAATGATTTTCCTAAGTTTCAAAAACTCATTTAAGATAAATTATTGGGTTATTTTTGCCCCATTTACCCCTGGTCACTAAAAAGGAGTAAGAATTGAGTCATATAATCATAACATATTTCCATACAAATACATGGTTTCATTAAACATCCTACACTCCAAAGTTTTATAATGCATAAAAATAAGTTTATCACCATTCACAACTTAGTAACCAAAGTTTATCCCATATAATGGTTTCATAGAGATTTACATAGCCAATGTATATTAACATGATTTAATAAATTTTGTTAACAAGAACATCCATTCCAACCTAGTTATGCCACAACAAGGTAAATAATCAACTCAAAGTAAATTCAAGTATGCAATATTAACAATGGATCCAACTAATAAAAATAAAAAAATCACAAAATATCATCAACATTTAATTCATCTCAGCAAGTAAAAGTGTAAGTGTGTGTGTATGTGGGTTTAGTTTCACTCTTTCTATCCCCAATATCAATATATGCATCCTCCTCCCATATTATACCTTCCATTTATTCCAATTTTTAAGGGTGTGATAGTCTTGTAAACACCTCAATCAAACAAAAAGGTAGCTAGTCTGAGCTTACAACAAAATAATAAAGTACTCAGAATATATGTGCATCAATGAATTATTGTAATATATATCAAATCTATAAATAAAATCATATCCATATAAGACTCCAATATACAACAATATAATATATCCAAATGTATACGGGAATATCCTCTAATAATAACCAACCATGAAATAAAATAGTACAACTATTAACTATACAACATAAATGTCCAGATATATCATCAAAAACATAAACTACTAATCATTATTTTTACTTCCCTTACTAATACTAATGATTTTTTTTCTAAAGTGGGATAGGATGTGACATCATTCCCCCCAAAATAGTTCATCCTCTCAATTACTTCTTTTCTAAACAAAAGTTCTAAAAAATAAACATTAATGCTCAACAGAATATTATTTAAATAGATGAGGAAACAACCTATATAATTCCTCATAATCTTCCCATATGTTACTATCTTTAGAATATTTTTACCATTAGACCTTACATTATGATACTTCCATGTTACTCAAGTTAAGCTTGTGAGTATCAATTATTTAAAAAAAATCTACTATAAGCACACTTGGACCTAAAACCTATAATGCATTCCGGTCCAAAACATGTGAAGGAAGATAAGATACATGAAAAACATTATGTATTTATGATAATGATAGCGGAAAATAAAGCCTATATGCTAAAATATTTATAATTTATAGAAAATTGAAGGGTCCCACATATATTGGTGATAACTTTGTTGATTTCTAAAACTTAATGGCATTCTTTTGGGGTTTGACCTACAGAAAAACCTTATCTCCAACTGAGAATTATCTTTTTGTCCTTTTCAAATCAGCATAAATTTTCTACCTATCATTGTATTCATCCAATATCTACCTTATTAAATTCACCTACTCTTCTATTTCATCAAACATATCATGTCCAAATACCACTCTTTGTTTTAAAGTATCCTAGCTAATTGGTGTTCAACATCTCCTACCATAAAATGCTTTAAAAGAAGCCATCTTTAAATATGATTGGAATGATTTTTTATAGAAACTAAAATCATGGTAGGTATTATTCCCATTTGTATTGTTGGTCCATAAAACACATCCTCAAAATATCCTCTACGTTATTATTTAATCTCTCTGTTTGTCCATTTATTTCTATATGGTAAGTTGTACTAAAGTTCAACTGTGTACCTAAAACTGTATTAAGATTTTTCCAAAACCTTAAGCTCATCCTAGGGTCCTTATCTAAAATTAACTTTTCTAAAAACCCATGTAATCTTTACACATATTTTACGACACTCTTGGCAATCATCGGTATCTCATCAGTCAAATTACCTAAAATGAAGTGTAATACTTTGGTGAGTTTATCTAATACCACATCATGATGATTTATTGAAATAGTAATCATTAGACAAAGTTCATACTAATGACTTTCCACTTCCATTTTGGTATGGAATGTGGGTACAACAACCCAACAAGATGCATGTGTTCAATCTTGACTCACTAGCATTTTAAGCATCTAGACACAAAATCTATTGCATTTTTCTTGATTCTCTTCCATAAATACAATTTTTTTACATCTGTTAAGAGCTTAGTCACACTGGGATGTCCTGAATATGGTACATGTATTGTGCAACTCTATAAGAATAAATACCCCTCTAATTTTCTTTATCAGGCATATATATTCTTTTGTGATATCTCAAAATTCTATCATTTTTAATTTAGAATCATTTATATCTAAGATCTTGTGAATCCTCTGATAATTCTTTCTTTACTTGCTCATAGAATTCATTTCCTAGTAAGAAGCTTACTACTTGGTCTTATAAGGTATTCTTAATAGTAGACAAAGTTGTAATGTACCTTCTATGACAAAGGGCATCTGTAACTCTATTTTATTTACCCTTAATGTAGCTAATGTCAAAATCATAGTCTAAAAATAATTCTAACCATCATATTTGATGAGAATTAAGGTTAGGTTGGGTAAAAATTTATTTTAGTCCCAAATTATTTTTGAGCTCAAAAGGTTTTCCCAATAAGTAATGCCTCCATAATTGTAAATCATGCACTATGGTAGCTAACTCTAAGTCATGTGGAGCATAATTTACCTCATATGGCTTAAACTTTCTTGATTCATAAAATATAATTAAATCATCCTGCATAGTAAATCATACTAAACCATTCCCTAAAACATCAGTTATCACTATAGAATGACCATTTAGATCTAGAATCCACAACATTGGTGTTAAAATAAGCCTCATTTTTAGAATCTGAAAGTCTTCTTTGCACTTATTAGACCACAAAAAAATCATTTTATTGGAGAGAGGTGATTGGATTTTATATCTTAGATAAATTTGACATGAATTTCTTATACTATCTTACTAAACCCATAAAGCTATGCACCTCATGTATATTCCTGGGTGTTTTCCATTCCATGATGGCTCTAATATTAGTTAGATCAAATAAATTTCCTTTAATATATATTATATGTCCCAAGTATTGTACTCTTAATTGAAATAAGGAACACTTAGACAATTTCCCATAGAGCTTGTGATTTAGCAATAATTTCAAAACTAAATGCAAATTCTGCATATGTTCCTCTTCACTTTTTAAGTAGATAAGGATGTCATCAAGAAATATTAGTAAACTAATAAAGGTAGTATATTAAAACATTATTCATGAGATACATGAATTCTTTGGGTGCATTCATTAGCTTGAAAGGAAGCATTATGAACTCATAATTGCCATACCTTGTCATGAAAGCTATTTTTGGAATGTCTTCCTCATTTATCCTCAACTAATGATACCTTGCTTGAAGGTTAATCTTAAAAAATATTATCTAACCATGTATTTGATCAAAAATATCATCAAATCAAGGTAAGGGATACCTTTTATTTATAGTTTCTTTATTCAACATCATATAGTCTATACACAAGTGAAGGGTTATTTTTATTGTGTTGTTTGGCATGACTCACTAACATTAGGATTTCAAGGTAGTAAAATCCCATTCAACCTCTCTTGAAAGGATTCATGTGAGGTATATATCCCCAAGATATTTTTATGATAGTGCACAACAACCAACTTAGTGAATATCAATGCTTTGTGACCCAACATACAAAGGCCTTAGGGAGATCCACCTCATGAGATGGGTTTTTTCCACCTTAAAAGCATAAGGTAAGCAATCCATGACAAATGACATTTCAGTATTCTATAATGTGGGGATTCTCAAGTTGAATAGGAAGATGAGGTTTTGGCCATAAGTAAGGTGATATGGTGATGATCCTAAGTCTAACTTAATTCTAATCCTATCAAACCATAAAGAAAATTATAGAACATTATGCCAACCCCTAGGGTTCTTTACCAAGATCTTCTTTATTACATCAAGTAAATTCTTATTAGTTGATTCTAATACCCCATTACCCTATAGATAATAATTGGATGAAAATTTGAGTATTACTTGGTTTTTGTAAGCACGTTTAGTAAATTGGAAAGATGAAAAAGCAGGACTATTATCATAAGGGACTACCAAGAAACAAATGATAAGATAGTAGCTCACCTTATTAATTTGATACAAATTGAGAAAAAACATTATAAAACCCTATTACACTTAAGTAAACACTATGATGTCATTAAACATAGGTTTGAAAAGTGAGTAAAATTAAACTCCTTTAGATTTTATGATTTAGTCCTTCTCTAGGACAAGGCTCATAAAAGGAAGGGACATCACAACAAGTTTGAATCCCTATAGTTCGGTCCCTACCAAATATCTAAAATATTGGGTGATAATGATTTTTGCCTAAGGTGTCTAACATTTTAGGATGTCCCATTTCTTGTCAATAGATATTTCCTGAAACATTACTTCTAAGCTTGACTCAGACTAGCAAGTTTCTGTAAAAACCTTCCCTTTCCCTTTCCTACTAATTTTTAATTTTTTACCCTAATTTGTTGTTAGTTTAGTTTGATTTTCCTACTTTTCTCTCTTTTCATTGTCAGTTTAGCCTAAATAATTATCTATTTTTATACCGATCCACTTACTCTTCCCTTTACATTCCTTTGTTGGTCAAAATAATTTAAGAACAAAAGGCATGTGCATAAGTAGCTCGAATGATGTTATAGTGTATAAGTAAACTAACTAGTTTATAACTTTATATTTTATTTTTGAATTGGTTTCAAAGGTATAGATATCATGTGTGATTTTAATTTATTTGAGTTGGGTTAATTTTAGGTAAAACTATTCTCTAGAAACCAAGCACAAAATTCACATCTTAATGGTTTATGGGTTTGCCTAGATGAACCTGATATAGTCAAGATTAAGGATCAAAAATCTATAGTTTTACATTTCTCTTGCTATAGTGGCCCCCAACCTAGAATTGGGATGCTAAAAAATAAAGGAGAAAGATAAATCAAGATAATAAAAGAATAGAAAAGAGAAATTTCAAGAAAAAACTTGATTATGGGTAATTTGGGCAACTCCACCATGGGCTTTCTATCTTGGTTGGTAGTTTAACAAGGCCTTAGAGTGGGATCAAAGGTAAATCCATAAGGGCTACAAATGCATGTCTGGTAGTAGAGTAATGTCCATGAAGTGATCTCAAGGTAGGACTCACCAGCTGATGATTGGATCTGTAGTAGCTAACCTTTATATGTTCTAAGAAGTGGTAATTTAACTCATTTTCACACACCTAGTCAACAAGAATGTTTGATTTGGTCTTTTAATCACTCTCATCTTCTCCTCTCCTAAATCCATTCATGTTCCATGTGTATTCTTAGCTAGAGGTTATAGGTTCATAGACATGTATCTATCATTTTAAAATACTCATGAGTATTTCCTAGTAAAGTCACCATTTTTTCTTTCTTACACAACATGCCCTAATTCTTCTAAGAATTAGGGAACCTTTTTTTACCTTTTACTCTACCCTCACTTACACTCATAGTTTATTGGTCTCAGCACCATAAATTTCCTTGGTTATCTATCTCAATTTTTGTGTTTAATTAAGACCTCAAACCATTACCATTATAAATACCAAATCCATGTGAGTCAACTTTGTATAAGGAACTTAGCATGAAAATAGAGTCTTGAGCTCCTAGTTAGCCTTTGAAAGTCTAGGTTACTCAGCCCTCTCAAGCCATCCTAGAAGTTAGTCTTGATTTGAATGGAATTTTGGATTCTAAAAAACCCTTCATTATGAGGACCAAGTCCATGTAATAAATTTTCTTATATAACACTTTGTCCCAAAACATAGTTTGCACCTCTTTTTTGTAGATGTAAGAGTTGGGCCTCTACTTTGTATGTGGTTTGCTCAGCTCTCTCGATTCATCTCATGGTTTATTCTTGATTTTAATTTCATTTTATCTTCCAAAAAACCTTTCATAATTTATATCATGTTCATTCAAGAATTTTTTGTGTTTTAACCTTTGTTTTAAAATGATGTTTTTCCCCCTTAAGAAGTAAGTGAGACTATGCACCTACAGTGCAATCCAACTGCATTTCAACTATGAGAATCTAATGAATATAGTAAATCCATCATATTCTAACAACTTTAGTTCATCCATTAGACTCTAATTATTTTAGGCAATTATTAGACTTTGATGACTATAGCACAATCATCAAAACCTGACAACTATAGTGTAGCCTTAAAGTCCCAACACCTTTGGACAGAGGGTCATTCAAGTGGCCATAAATTTTGACCCCATGATTTATTTTATAAACCATTTGGTACATTGGAAATATGGATTCAATATAGAATTTTTTGTATAATTTTTTTCTTTCAATTTATTTTAATCATAAGGTATGGGCTTTTTTCTTAGATATATTATTTTTCTCTCCCCAACACGAAGATTGAGTCCAATAGAAGGTTTTGTGTGTATAATTATTGGTTTAAAAGTGTGTTCATCCCCTATTTTTGACTTTAGATTATTATACCTCTTATGTAATTATCAAATGTTTAGGGTAATATATCAACCATTAGACTCTAATAATCAAATTACAGGCATCTAAAACCAATAGCTATAGTACAACCCTAAAGTCCTGATAGGGTTTGATAGGGTGTTAGGTTTTTATCCATAAATTTTAAACTATTTATTGGATTTTAAAACTTATTATCTTGTCATAAATATGGTTTTGATATGTACACCATAGTGTAATTTTATGTTTGCTAGGTTATACCAATTAGGAGGTGTATTATTTTTTCTCTCTATGTTCTTATTTTTCTCTCCATTGTGAAGATTGAGTTTGACCAAGGTTTGTTTTGTGTTTAACACTTAGTCTTAAGGTAAAATTTTGACTTGTTAGTATTTATAAGCTCCCATGTATTTTTTGGAGTTTTAGGGATACGTTGAATCCATTAGATTTTAATGACTACATTACATTCCTCAAAATTCTATAGCTATAGTACAACCTTAAAATCATAACACCTTTGGACAAGGGATCAGGTGTTAGGTCATAAATTTTGATCTTTCTTATTAGATTTGTAAATAATTAGATACTTTGGAAAGATCATTTTGATTCAAACATTTTGGTGTAATTATTTTTATGGGGTGTTTTGTGTATACTATAAATTATTGATGCTTTCTCACTTACAAGAACCCATCAAGTCTCAAACTCTCTAAGTGCACACCTTGAAGGGTGCACCAAGAAAGGGGTGAGTAGACTATTGGTGTTTCATTATAGTTTTGTCCCCTATACCACCAATTTATATCTATAAAACCTTCTCCTATGTAATTCCCTAAGCCTTATCTCCTATCTTTCATACTCATTCAAGTATTCACCACCTTACTTATCCCCTTACTAAGCCTAAAAATCTTTTCAATGGTTTATGTTGCACTATCGGTCCCATCAACCATGTGTTCAAATTGATAAAACATGTTAAGGGTTTAGGTCCACTCCTAGCTGACCTAAATCAAGACCTAATCTATTTTTATCAATTAAAAATACAAAGTCTATTGGGTTTCTCCTGTCGACTAAACTTTTAGAAAGATTTAGGGTTGGATCCAACTATACATACACATCCATTTACAACATTTATTATAAAAGAGAAGAATAATAATAATATATTATGCATCTACTTATCCACCAATTTACTTGAGGATCATAGCTTATGGTTTCTATACTTTCTTTGGAGATAGGGATATTATCTTGTGGATAAGTATTTTGGATGCATAAAGAGGTTGTGTAACCTAGATATGACTTATCCTTGTTATCCTTACATGCCACAATAACCTGTTGTGAATCACCTTGGCCAAGGGAGAGATTGAGGCTCGATGGGTTCATATTCAAAGGTAAGTATTCCTAACTTTTTTCTTTATTTATAGGAGTAGATAGTTTAACATGTGTACATCTCTCCCATGCATTAGGAATTTATTATACATTGATATGAGTATATATCTTATATGCATGTTTACTTTTTATGTTATTGACCCCCACTTTGTGCCACAATCTTTAGTGAGCACTAGATTATAATTTACTTTGATTTGCATTTACTTTGTGAATATGAAATCATAGAACTTAACTAGTGTTATTGCATAGTGTTTCTTGACTAGAGTCTTTAGAACCCTCTTTAGTGATGTTATTGTGGTAAGAGATCCTTTGGTTAGGTCTAGTGGATCCATCTTGGTCATGACCCTGAATATATAATGTATTAACAATTAGAATTGTAATTAGGATTTATCTTCTTCGAGTTAGGATTGATTAATAGATCAATTTTATTTCCCTTTGTATACATTGTGGTGAACCCATTGTGAATCAAACCCTTATAAGTTTTCTTTCATATTTTCATTTTATCATCATATTATATATTCCTATTTTTTTTAGTACTATATAAAACCATTCAATATAGTTATAAAAGTTTGTGTGTATGTTCAACCACACATATCCCTCTAAAATGAATATGTTTTGTTTGTGTATGTCTTCACCAAATACAGGTATCTGGATCAATTAGTTCAACACATTATTATTTTTTAATTCCCTATTTGCATATATAGTCAAACCAATCATCTCTATTCATAATTCTCTTTTTTCATTATATAGGTCTGTAAACATATTTGAGTCAGTCAACCCTATTCGTAACTTATTTTTTAGCACATAGGTTTTGCCAACTCCATTGATCTAGTCAACTGTATTAGCATAATTTTTGAATCAACATTTGAGCATCACAACATAAAATTTTACAATCTAAAATATCTTAAAACCCACCAAGGTTCATTATTACTCTTTTTGTCATTTCAATTCTTCTTTTTTAGTAATTTTTTTCACAAGTTTACAGTCTATAAAATTGTAGCCCTATAGCCAACTGGGTCGACCATGTCAACACATTATATTCTATCTTCTATCTTGAAGATAGAGTCAACCTATTTGATTGTGTTCTTATATATCTTACTTATGTAGAACATCAGTGACCCAGTCGACTCTATTCTGCATTATTTTCATACAATGTCATCTATACTAACTCTATATTCTCCAAAATCAAGGAACTAACCTCCTTTCAATAATTAATTCATCTTTCCTTTCAGTTGCTTGCATGCTTAGAGTAAGAAACATATATTAATTAGGTGGTTTTTAAATTTACTAATTTATTCACACTATTTTTCTCTTTTTCACACACTTCCAAATCACTTTACATACAAAAAACATTAAATATCTATCTTCCTAAACTCTACCTACTTATATTTCATCACCAAGGGGGAAGCCAACTTGGTTTTCTAGCCAATTATAAATATGTGGTTGATGGTATATATTTTCAAAGCACCCAATACCCTTATCATTGTGGGATTATGAAGTGATGGGGTAGGTCCCAATACTGATCTAATACCATCACCAATATAGATCCATTTTAGCCCAAACTACCTAAAACTAGCCTTAGATTACTTTCTAGTTCCTCATTATAGCCAACTTCCAAATCACATGAAAAGTACATTTCATTATAACTTAATAAAACATAGTAATGACCAATTAGTT
This sequence comes from Torreya grandis, assembly GCA_037957365.1. Lineage (NCBI taxonomy): Eukaryota > Viridiplantae > Streptophyta > Pinopsida > Cupressales > Taxaceae > Torreya > Torreya grandis. Next base: position 1,532 of record JARHVA010007229.1, on the reverse strand, counting down.
AGCATTTAATTTCAAGTTGTTTCTTGCACTTTGATCATTCTATGTTATATTCCTAAACTTACATTAGCCAACATTTGGTGTAAGGTTTATGTTGTGTGATCCAATTGAATTAGTCACATTGATCCAAATACTTAAGTGATTAAATTCATTTTCTTAGATATTATGTTTTCAAAGCCTTCCTTTATTATAGAACACTATCATTTTTGTTGATATAGTCTATTAAAGACTATTTAGCCTCTCTTCTTATAGTACATAGTTGACCTACTCGATTGTGTCTCTTTATCTTCCTATCCAGTCCCTTGTCTAAAGTATTACATAGTCAACCTATCTGGTTGTGTCTTCTTATTTCTTGGTCTATTCCCTATTCAGTAATACACAATCGACATGTATGACTATGTTCTCTTTTTCTTTATTTTGTTCCCTAATTTATAGAACATAGTCAACCCAATTTAACTTTATATCTTATTTTCTAAGTTTGTCTTTTCATCACCTATTTAGCCTCCTTTTCTCATCATGAATTTCCTATTTGAGGATAATACAGAGTTAAATCCAAAAAACATGATGATTCTTACCCATCCTAATAGGTTTCCCTTAAAATAGTTAGTGGATTCCACTTTAGATGCAATCAATGTGAATGTTTCCACTCACACTAGCAATTATTAGAACTACTCATTCATCATCATTTCATAATCCTCTATTATATTTATAAGATAATCTTGAATTATATTAGACACCATAAATGCTCTTCTTCATTAACGAATTTCCTCAACATAGGGAAAAAAACCCTTCAACTATCTATAATCTGATGATAGGTGCTCAAGTTAAAATAACCTCATTTACCCTCCCCTACATTGTCTCATGGATTTTTGGGGTGAAAATTTATTTACTTCTCAACCTTTACCTTTTATTTTGACTTCTTCCCACACCATGACTTCTTTTTATATGACCTCTTCAACTTCCATGCCATATATATCTACTAACATGGTAGGTTCAACATCTAGTGGGCCTTTTCTAAAGACCCTCCACCTTAATCATGCCACTAATCCATCATTAATACCAATTCTAATCATGATACTAGTGCTTCTTTTTATTCCAATGCTAACTATTTCATTAGTGCATCTTTTGTTACACATGCTAACCATGTTACTAGTGTATCTTTTTCTACCAATGTTTCTCACAGCACTAGTTTCGTGCATGGCACTACTCATAGTACAACCCAAGCCACTTATATTAATACTAATGCTTCACATGACACACACACACTAGTCAAAATACGGGCCAAACTCATAAACTCTTATTGCAAACTCTCAATAAAATGAATAATTTTTAAACTAATAACACCAATGAGATGATGAAGATACAAAATCATCTTATTCACCTTCAAAATCAACCCTAATAGGTTTCATGCAGACCTAAAAAATCTAAATTCCCCCCCCCCCACCAAGTATTCCATGGTAACCTCATTCGTCAACCACCCCTTGTTAATAAAATTACCAAGCATCTCCAAAATGAACCTATTAGACCTCAAATTT
>JARHVA010007228.1:615000-729769 GCA_037957365.1 Torreya grandis | reverse complement strand
TTAGTTGAAGCTAAAGATGATGAAGGATAAATGCACTTAGACAAGATGGAATATGGTGTCCCCAAATTTTTTCACTTAATATTTTGGGGTAACCCTATTTAAAATTTTACATTTTGTCTTATTTGAGTTAGTTGTCTTTGTTAAGTCAATCCTCTGAATAAATTCTTAGTCTTTAGAAGTTGTTTTTTTTGATTGATTTATTTCTCTAATTGATTTAAATTGCTCTAAAAATTTGAAAACATATACCTAAATCCATCACTCAAAAACCCATTTGATCATCTCCCTCAGAAGATCAAATAAGCTAAAGTGTTTTAACTCATCTCTAATGCAAATTAGGTTCTCCAAACTGTTTAACTTATTTAAAAGTAAGTAGAGTAGTCCCCTAAGTTTGAATTACACTACTTGGTTCAAATTAGAGTTATCAAATAGCTTTACTTTGATTCTAAAGCTAAGTAAAGTAGTCACATAAACTGCCAAGTATTTCTCAAAGTAGACTAGGTTTTTGGAGTTGCTTTACTTACATAAGGTCACAAGTAAAAGTATTGGAGGTTTCTGAACCCAAACTACTCATTGACATAGACCAAGTTAGGTTTGTGAAAGTAATTAACTTCAAATACTAAAATCAAGAAAAGTATCTTGAAAACCCTGATTAAAAGCTAAGAGTTTACGTGGTTCTTTCCCACATGTCCCCAATTTATCATTAATGCATTGGCATATATAAATATGATGAAAATCCACCTTATTCCCACCTGACATCCAATTTGTTTGATCAATCTATCACACGTAAAAACTTTGAGCTACATAATTCGAGCCTCTAGAGCATTTTTGAGCAAATCTATTTTGACCATTTGTGCTTGAGGTACGAGGATCATTTTCCTATAATTTTCATAGCTTCATTTTGATCATTTTCTCTCATTTCTCTTTACTATTTTCTATTTTGCCACCATGAATGTTTTTATTGCCAGTTCTTATTTTGTTTAGTTCTATCTATTATTTTTAGGTATGTTTGGATGTTATAAATCCTACATGAGTGTTCATTATCATTTATAATATAATTACCCATGAAAAATCTTACAAAGCTCAAAATTCCTATGAAACAATCTAGTAACTAAAACACCTCCCATCTAAGTTTCCCAATATTTGTTGCTTACTAGGATTCTCAACCGTTAGTTACTTGATTTAAGAAACCTATCCCTCAAGCACCTTAATTACTTGAGTTTGCTATTACTAATTACTCACCTAGGGTCCTGACCTTAAGTTACTACCCTTGATAACCCCAACCCTCGAACACCTTGCTTACACAGACTTGTGATTACTCACTACTTTTTCTCAGGTTTTTTTAATGCAATTACTTAACCTATCCAACTCAAAGTCTTGAGTTGAGATATAAATACTATTTAGATTCCTTTCTCGTAGTTACTTAATCATGTTTTCTCATACAAATAACTTGATAATACAAGCCTAAATTCACAAGCTATAAAAAACCCAAAGTTACCCATTCACATTCCTTGTGACTTACCTAGATTCCTAGATACTTAAGACTCGAGCATTATCCAATCCAATCGGGGGTTGTCAAAACCTATTGCTTAAATATGAGTTACTTAAGGTTTTCAAGACTTTTTACTACTTAAAGCCTAAAAGCTTGCTTAGAAGTACTATAAGGACAACAAGTTGATTCTTTTCTTAACTTTTTAAAACTAGTTGAAGTAGTTTCTGAGTGTTTAAAATCACTTATCAATTTCTCTAGAGTTAGTTAGAGACAATGTATGGATTAGAAGAGGAAATAACTGAATTAGAAGTGCAAGCAACATAAATTGAAGAAGTCCCAGAGTTAGCACTTAAGGAGATTCTAGAGTAAAGAAAAAAATACAAAGCAAAAGCTAAGAGAGCTAAGTCATGAGAGCCCAAGATGAAGTATGAATATAAGGGATACCTAATTGAATCATGCATCACCTCCAAACTAATAGAAATAAGTGATATAGATATGGGGCATGTATCTATTACTAGATTGCTAGAAGGATCAAAAACCATAATCAAGACTCCACTTATGCAGGCAATGATAAATAGTGGAATTATGAAAGTTGAAGCTTTTTCAAGCTCAGCTCAGCTTCTAGAATTTAACCTAACATGTGCTAAGTATTATTATTCTCTAACTAGGACTATAAGAGATGTTGCTAGCAATGTAGTTATAAGACTAGATGTTTAATATCTTAACTACTAGCTGAAGATTCCAACATCATCAAAAGTAATTGATATATCTATGGAAAATATTTATAGACAATGGAAAATAAAGACAATAAAATGCATCAAGATAATGAATATAAGTTATCTAAAGAAAGTGAAACAAGCATCAATATTTTCAAAGTAAATAATAAGATCAGACTTTGTTCAGGAAGTGGATGAATTACTTAACTGCTATGCAAAATCAATGATGAGAAAAATTCTAAGTGTTTCTCAACTTGGATGTATTCATATATTAGAATCATTAATATGACTAGAAGCTCTGCTATGATCGAATGGGTAAGGATGATTAATGATAACATGGACCGATAATTAAGTAGTGTGTTATAGACTTTTGATTTCAAAATGACTTTTTATCTGGTGTATGTAGTAGCTTCAAGTGGATCATTTTCAAGGCTAAAAACAAAAGGCACACTAGAATCTATGCCAATATATGAGTATTATCCTCAAATAATCCTCTTAGAGTACTACAAACAATATATTGTAGTAAATGATAGATTATTTTATGAACTCATTTGCAAATTAAATGTGGCTTTGAAACACATAAGAGTGTTAGATGAAGCATGGGATGCAATTCATAGTTTGATTGTATTTTAATTTAGTTTTTAAATTTTACATAAATTAAAGTTGGGGGTGTCTCAAATACACCTATCAAGTTGCCTAAATACTCAAGTGATAAGTGGATCCTCATATAATTATACAGATAAATTATAGAATTACATGACTTATAGTCAAAATATCACCACCCAACTATCAACTTTCCTATTGTCATTGGTTATTATCATTGTCTAATCATTTACAAGGCCAATATTGCATAAAAAAAAGTACCATCATTACACACAAACACATTTTGAGGGCAGAGCCAATTTTGATTGTAGAGGGGTGGCTCAAAATATGATTTTTATAGAATATATGCATATTCTTGGACTCGAGGACTTTTTGGATTGATTGCAGAGATGAAGTTGATGTGAGAAGGGACAACAGTAGATTGACTATTGAATAAATCCATACTTTTGATCTGGCCACCATTCTTGAGGATATAGAAGATTATGGGATTGTCACTAGTGATGCTTTTCATGTAATAGGAGGGGATAATGCCCCATTTGTAGTGATTATTTTTGGCAAAGATCATGATAAGACTATTTTTGATATAACTTCAAATGTTTTGGCAATGAATTTAACTTGGATTCTCAACAAAGGATATTATATGAAGGAGTTGATGAAAGAGCCCACTTGTGTAAGTCAGAAGAGGAAATAAATAGTACAAGGAGAAAGCAACTAAATGCCTACAAAGAAATTAAAGATAAAATGAAATATTGATGATACCTAATTTGTATTAAAAGATAAAGAGCCAATTTAACTACTTGTTTCTACACCTCCAATAGTCTCTTCTAATGATACTACTATTCTTACTATTTTTACCATTCTTTCCATTCTAGCTTCCACTGCACCCATCATAGATCTATCAGTACTCATACCACACCCAAAGTTTCATGGCACTAAAATTCCCATGAAATCCAATCAAAAAGAGACTCCTCCTTCCTCTTATCCACTTATCTCTTAACCTCCACCTCCTTCAAAATATCAATCCATCATGAAGAATGAACCAGAAAAAGTAAATTCTACATAGGAGACCTCATCTTAGGAAGAATAACAAGAAAAGCAAAAAGAAGCAATTAAGCATAGGAAAGAAGCCCTGGAAGTAGTCATGGAAAAAATAAAAGACGTTGAATCAAGAAAAGAAGTTGAATCTAAAAAAGGGGCAAAGGTAGTGACAAAAAATTGTTGAGAAACCCAAAGAAAAAGTAGTAGTTGAAAAAGTAACAGAGAAAGAAAATTAAGATGATAGAGAGAAAGAAGCAAAAATTGAGAAGCTAGCTGAAAATGAACTAGAAAAAAAAATCTAGAAAGAAATTAAGGCCCAAGAGGTTCCATCTCAATATTTAGTGGTAAGAAACAACCAAAAACAAATGGTAACTCAATCAGATACATCCATTAGCACATACTTCTCATCTTGGTTGGCTTCACGGGCAACTCCAGAAGCTAAACAAGTGATAAATATTAAGGAAATAGACTTGAATTTGCTGAGAAGTCTTAACCATAAAGGTAAGAAGCCTAAGTATACAAAGGTCAATTTAAAATTGGTTATTGAATCTTTAGGTCAAAATTTTGTACAAGTGTTAATTCCCCCACAAGGCATGAATAAAAGTGAAGCTACTGAGAAAGATTTAACAATCACGAAGGCATCTCTAAAAAAAGTAATCACTGAAGGTTTAAAGTAAAACACATAGACTTTGATCAATACTCTTTTCAATAATATATATAAAGAAAAGGTATCCAAGGCTAAGTTGAAGGAACAAAATGCCAAATTATGTGAAGTAATTGCCAAGGTGGCAAAGTTTGCTTTTCAACAACCATTATTTTTAGATGTTGTAGTTATTCAAAAAGTAATTACATAAGTGGAAGAGATTGGAGATAAAGCAAAGGTTGTTGATAAGTGATAGATAAAATACATCAAATAACTTAGAAGCTCTTCCCTAGTGTTTTAGGTGCTCATGCTAATATTTTGAAGAAATTGGTAGAAGTAAAGGCAGTAATGAAAGAGATAGAGAATGAAAATGACATTTTTGAGTTACAAGAAAGTATAAAGACAATAGGTAATTTGAATGATAAAATTTTGATTAAGGAAAAAAATGATCTTGATGGATCTATAAAGAAAAGAAAACAAGAAGAGTATCTCTTGTCTTTCTGTATGTATATTTTACAAGCAATGTGTGAAGAAATAAATATTTTGGAAGAATAAGCATGCAGTGTAAAGACAAAAATGAAAGATTATCTTTTTGGTCTTACTAGTATCTGGTCTAATAACATTCTAAGAACATTTGAGCAGTTATACGAGCAATTCAAGTAACTAATGGACAAAGCTATAACTCCTTTCATAACTAAGTCTATTAAGGAGTTAATCAAATATCACTAGGAAATAAAAAGACTTGAGCCAATAATTGAAAAGGTAAAAACTCTTAGTATAATATTAGAAAAGGAGATGCTAAAATTTGGGATAAAAAGATAATCATTGACTCAACCTGATGATACAACAATATAAATGATGATATCTCAACACATTAAGTATAAAGAGAAATGCATATCTAAAGTTTATGAAATGGATTAATTTTTGTTTCTCTTCTTTCTAACAGTTTCTTTCTTTATTTCCATTTATTTCTATCCTATTCATTCTATTTGTAAAGTAACATTGTTAGATGAAATTAATTTTAAATAAAGATATTGAATAGAGTTACTTGCTAAGGTATATTAATTTGTACAATTGTAAAACTTGAGTAACTTGACTAAAATGCCATTACTTGAAGTTATCTTGAAAAAAAAATTACTTCAGTGAACTTTGTGATACATGCAAAGTAGTTGTATTAAATCCAAATAATAAGATCATGAAGCACTACATGTCACTAGTTTTTGCATGCTATAAAGGAAAAATCTAAGGAAGATGCCACTCAATGGTCCTCAGGTTTTAGTGCAGCACATAGAAATTGGAGAAGTTGAATCCTATTTGTTTTTGGTATGTATTTTTGTATAAATATAAGTGTAGGCCTACATTCCTAAGGAATGATTTTTACAAGCAAGTAATTGTAACTATTGTACAAGAATGTTTAAATAATATAAAACTTTGTGTTTAGATATCTGGATATTTTTTATATGAATTTTGATGAAAGTGAATAGGAAGGAAATTGGTTTTTTGGATAACTTTGTGTCTAAGGGAATAATTCTATGTGTTCTATGAGGATAAAATGATAAACTTTGTGTTATCTATTAATCTAAATTGAATTTATTACTTTTTTGATCATTTGCTAAAAAAATTATCACACTTATATGTTTATCTATTTATACATATACAATAAACTCAACAAAACTATTTATTGTGAAGTTCATTTCTCTTATTTCTCAAGCATTTTATTATTTTATTTACTCTTTAATCTATCTGAAAGTCTATTCACATTCTCAGAAACGACTGCTTACTTGCTGTAAAATCCCTTTATTATGACTCATGAACATAGTGATTAAAGTAATACCCTCAATTATAATAAGTTACATAAAAGTTGTATACTCTATAAATAAATGTAAGATATAAATAATTATAAATAGATAGACATTAATGCATAAGAGCTTTACCATTAAATGAAAGAGATTTAATCCCATGACTGTCTAGGTAATTTTGACTATTTACAAAATATCTGGCTAATAGTTTTTGATGACTCTGCTTGGGAATGAAGAGCTAAACTTTCACATCTTAAAAATAAAATATCCCTTTAAGTTGAGTTAGATGTAGTTAATGTTTAGTTTCCCATAATTTGCGTGCATTCCAAACCATTTATCTTAAGCATTTCATGCTAAGTTAGTCACACACCTCTGAGTAAAATGTGGCCTTACTAAAGTTAATGTTGATTTCCAAAAAAGGTGCATCATTTTTATTGGATTACTACATATGTTTTTGTTTAAATGTTTTGTTCTCCTTGAATTTATTGCATGACTATTAACCACTATCTAAGTCTTTATATATAAAAATAATTGCTAAACATAATCATCAGAAGAACTTATACATTTCAAATTGGAAAATCAACCTTTTACTAGAGTAAGGAGAGACCAATGTTAAACAAATGATTTTTTTGAATTGTAAGAGCAGTTCAATTTTAATTTTCCTATTCAGGCTAGAACACGGAGAGCTAGTCTCTCACCTGTGAGACAAACACCAACTTATATAAATCATATACAACACAATTCTTCAATAATAATTCAACTAGCTAATCCACAATTCTTCATTTCAAGAAGAATGGTGCAACCACTTCTCATCCCTTGGGGGGTAGCTATTAGACTTCTAAATTTGAATCCCCTCTCTATGACTTGTCGAAAAGATCAATAAAGAATTTTCAAAAGTTTACTGATGATGGAAAATAAAATTTGGATGAGCACTTAACTACCTTCTATATAGCATGTGGAGTAATTAGTGTCGAACATAAAGATGTCTCAATCAAATTTTCATTAAGACCTTGCATGACTTGGCTATAGAATGGTTTTACCATTTACCTCTTCATACCATAGTCATTTAGGCTACCATGTATAACCAATTTGAAAAGAGATTCAAAGCTACTGAAGACTCATATATACTACTTACCCAACTGAATCAGCTCAAGAAGGAACCACATGAACACATGCATGATTTTATTACCAAGTTTAATAGATTTCTCTACATAATTCCTCAAGCTGCACTGCCCATTATGGACAATCAAAAGTATTTCTTCATCAACACCTAGTTACCAAAAGTTAGTTATCAGTTATGAAGAGCATGACCAACTAATTTTGTAGCAGCTCAAAACCTTACTATGGAAATGAAAGATGATTTGATAATGACTGGAAAGATCAAGAAAATGACTTTTAATAGAGACTCTTCTACTATAAGCACATCACAGACTACTGATCTCTTATTATAGAAGTTCATTAATGACTTACTCCAAATCAAAAGACAAATTACTTAGGGTACTCATGTTGCTCCTATTAGGAATGTTGTTAATCTTTGAGTAGGGTACAAATTACTTAGGGTAATCATTATAGGAATCGTATTTCTAGTCCTACTCAAAGATTAACAATTGAAGATGTTCTCATAAATTATGTTGAGATGAGCAAGGAAGATTAGATGACTGATGACACTCATCAAAGTCTAGGTGATGAAGATGACTTTATGGATCCTATTGGTAACTCCAACATTGGTTACCTAGAATATCAATCTAAAAATGATTATGAAGAAGCATTTGAGAAAGATCATAGTCATTCCTTTACAGTGTTTATAAGGCCACAAGCTTAGTAAGTTGGTGAGAAATATTATAAAGAGCAAGATAGAAAGAAATGAGATCCTAAAATAGACGTAAGTATTCTTAAGAAATGTAGACCTATACCTTATTCTTTGGCTCTTATCTTCCTCTCAGACTCATAAGCCAATGACTTATGTTGCTAAAGTTAGTCCTATTCTATTTGCTTCCATTCTTTCTTTTGACATAAATGACCATATAAAAAAACTAAAATTTATATGTCAGAAGCTAAGTACTTGAGATCTTATCTAGATCAATTTAATATATTAATCAAGTACATTGAAAGAAAATGGTCAAATAATTTAGCCAATGCCTCTAAAGGTATTTTGCCCACCCTTAAACAGTTTCCTTCCTAGAATAATGTTGTTTCTATTTCACCCACACCTACTTTTACATCTAAAAGGATAAAGCCATTCTATGTCTCTCTTCTAATTAATGGTTTTAAACTAAGTAATTACATTATAGACTTTGGATCTTTAGATAACATAATGCCAACTAAGGTAGCTGATGGTCTTGGTCTCACTTTGACTAAGACAATAGGGAGATGTTGATGGAGAGATAAGTTCCTTGATTGGATAGATCAAGGATGCTCAAGCTGTCTTGGTAGCCTTCCTAGATAATAAACTCAAAATGACAATTCTAGTAGCAAACATTCCTATCTCTTATGGAATGTTGCTAAGTAGAAACTTATGCAAGGATATGGGTGGAGAAGTAAAGATGGATTGGTCATATACTCACATTAAAATCAAAGAAGTGAATCATAAGCTTGATCTTAAAAATAAGTCCAAGTACATGGTTTCTAAATATGATGACCCAAGGTCACACATTCTTTTTGAAGAATCTGACCATGGAGTTTACTACCTTGAAATGGGAAAAGAAATACAAAAACTAGAAGAAAAAGATAAGATATGGAGTCTAAAATTTGATGGTAATTATAGTTTTCTTGGTTCTGGTGTAGGGGTAGTATTAATATCTCCTAAAGGTAAAATATTTACTTAGTATTACAAACTCATGTTTGAGAATACTAATAACATATCTTAATATGAGGCACTCTTACTGGGACTTAAACAAGCAAAATAAAAAGGAGTAAGAATCCTTAAAGCATAAGGGGATGCTAAATTGATAGTGAGACAAATTAGAGGCTAGTATTAGGTGAAAAAAGATAAACTAAAACACTACTATGACTGAGTTCTAAGTAATACACTTGATTTCATTACTTTCTCAATCAATTCAATTCCTTGAGATCAAAACTCTAGAGCTGATTCACTTACTATTACTACATCTCTACTAAGGCTAGAAAAATAACTAACACTTTTCAGAGAAGGTAAACTATAAAGTAGAGATGGTCTATTATCCAAAGGTCCCAGATAATGTTGAACAGTAGAAAGTTTACAATGATGATAAGTAAATAGATATATTTCTTGAGAAACAAGAAAACTTTAAAGGAATTTACTTTGAAGTAGTTCACATCCACACGAGCAAATAATAGGTATCACTAACCTTGAACTTACTCATAGTCAAGATATAATTCAGCTGAAAGAAAATAAAATTCTTAAAGGGTTAGTCTCGTTAGAAGAAATATTTGATAAGAATGATAAGTTTTAAAGAAAAAGAAAGAATATGGAGATAATTATTCCTTAGAAGTTCAATAGGTTAACCTGGACAACAAAGAAGAGCTTAAGATGGTCAACATTCACAAGTGCTACTCTGAAGAAGAAAGATAAGCATTCATCAAGCTTCTTACAAAGTACATTGATATATTTTTCTAGTCCTACAAATACCTCAAAACCTTCTAACTAGATGAGGTACAACACTATATTCCACTCCAGCCAAAGGTGAAGCCCTTCAAGCAAAAGTTATGTCACCATAACCCAACTATTTTAGGTACTATTTATGCCAAAATAAAGAAGATTCTTATGCTAAGATCATTAATCCTATCCATCATTTATAATGGTTAGAAAATATTGTTCTAGTGAGAAAGAAATCTAGGGAAATATGCTTATGTGTTGATTTTCATAATCTAAATCAAGCCTCTCTAAAAGACAATTACCCATTGCCCATTATGGATCACACTTTGCAAGTAGTTATAGGTTTAGAGATGTTATATATGCTAGATGGAGTTTTAGGATATAATTAGATAAAATTAGATGAGGAGGATCAATACAAAACAACTTTCATGATGTCATGGGGGATGTTTGCCTATCAAAAAATGCCTTTTGGGCTTATTAATGTTGGAGTAACTTTTCAACAAAAATGAATCTAGATTTTGCTCATTTGAAGAATAAAAGTATTATGGTATACCTTGATGACTTAATGGTCTTCTCCAAAATGAGAGGTAATCACTTAGTTTATCTAATTTTTTTTGTCCAATACAAGATACATGGGATTTCTTTGAATCCTAAAAAATCAATACTTGTTATAACTAAAGGAAAACTCCTTGATCACATAGTCTCAAAGGAGAGGACAAAAATTAATCTAGAGTGAGTTATTTAGAGTTTACCTATGCCTACTTCCAAGAAAAAAGTGCACTCATTCTTTAGTGAAGTCAACTCCTTTGGAAGATTCATTCCTGATTTTGCTGAGTTGACTCGTCAATTCTATGATATGATGAAGAAGAAACAAAACTTCAAATGGAATGATAAAGGCAAGTTGGCATTTGAAAGAATTAAGGTAGCCATAGCCAAAGACCCAATTCTAGTTTCCCCTGATTTTATTAAAAAATTCATTCTTTACTACTATTCCTCTGAACATATCATGTCAACTATATTTTTGTAGAAAAATGATGAGGGAATTGAATACCCTATATCTTTCATGAGCCAACCACTAAAAAGCTCAAAACTGAAGTAATCACAAATGGATAAACATGCCTTTGCTATAGTCAAAGCATGTAAATTTTTTAGGTACTACATTTTATCTTCACAAACTAAAGCTTATGTACCTGACACTGTAGTTAAGTCAATTCTAACATAGTAGGAGCTAAGATTACTAAGAGGCACTTGAATAGCTAAGGTGTAAGAGTTTGATCTTGATATCAAACCTAAAAATCTAGTGAGAGGGAGAGGCTTATGCCAATTGATGATAGAGAGAAAATTTGATGATGCAGATATATAAACGTCCTCATTCCAAGCTAAATCAAATAGAGATTTGCTTATGGTGCTTTTTATTGATCTTGTAGATGAGTGGTACAATGAGATTTTCTACTTCCTAACTTATGGAGAATGCTCAACTGATCTGACATGTAAAAAAAAATACTATCAAGCTAAAGTCAAAGAATTATATCCTTTGGAATAGTTGTTTGTATAAAAGAGGAATTGATGATTTTTTCTTTTACTATGTGGACAAAGATAAACAAGTGAGACTATGAAGCAGTTTCATGATAAGGCATGTGGAGGTCACTTCTTAGCCAGAGTCATTACACATAAAATATTATGAGCAAAGTATTTTTGGCTTACTCTATTTTAAGATGCTTTAGATTGGGTTGCTAAGTGTTAGTCATGTCAAAATTTTGTAGGATGACTTAAGTTGCCAGCCTTGCCTCTAAAACTAGTGGTTATTGATGAACCTTTCCATCAGTGGGGCATGGATTTTATTGGTATGTTGAATCCTTCTTCAAGTGCTGGACATTGCTATGTTTTGAGTGATATTGATTACTTTAGAAAATGGGTGGAATCTATTCCTATTAAAAATTCCACTTCTAAGGTTATATGTGACTTCATCAAAGAAAATATTGTAGTAAGGTTCAGTGTACCACATAAGATTGTGATAAACAATGCAACTAACTTTTCTTCTATAGAATTAATTGAGTTTTATTACTCATATGGAATACACCTGGTTTTTACTTCAAATCACTATCCTTAGGAAAATGGTCATGTTGAATTAAGTAATAAAAACTTGATGACAATTATACGTAAGTTGGTAGATAAAAATCAACAAACTTAGTACAAGAAGGTGTTTAATGCACTGTGGGCTGATAGAATCACCCCAAAGAAAGCCATATGTATGTCTCCTTTTTAGTTACTATATGGAATAAATGATGATACCAATAACTATAGAGCTACCTAATTTGCAATTGTTTAAGGCCATTGAAGATGTTACTTATCAAGATTCACTAGATAAGAGAATCATATTTCTCATTGAACTACAATAAGTCTATGTTCAAGTTGCTGAGCGATTGGATGATCATCAAATGAAAGTAAATAAGATCTTTGATAAGAAGGCTCAGGATAGGCAGTTTAAAGTTGGTGATTTAGTTTTCCTATGGGATAAATAGAATGAATAAATAGGGAAGCATGATAAATTTGAATCCTTGTGGAGAGGGCCCTTTACTATAAAAAGCATTGCTGGAAATGATAGCTTCATCTTAGCTTATTAGGATGGGATTTCACTGCCACTACCATTCAATGGACAACACTTAAAGCTCTATAAGAATTAATTAATAAGGTAACATCTATATCTATATAAATAAAGTTTTTAGTCTTTCTTTTGGTTTTGTTTTTGCTTTCATGTTATTTGCTTTTTTTGTAGTTTTTGTGATTGAGTTTTTGCAAAGACTCCATACCCAATAGATAAATTAAAAACTAGAGATACTTGGATCTCACCCTTGCTTCTTCCCTCATGATAGAAATAAAGATGTCCCCAGTTAGTGTCCCCAAAATTTCACATGTAACATTTTGGGGTACCCTTATTTAAAATTTTGTATTTTGTTTTATTTGAGTCAATTGTCCTTACTAAGCCAGTTCTCTGAATAAAGCCTTAGTCTTTAGCCGTTGTTGTGTTTGATTTCTTTATTTTTCTAATTAATTTAAATTGATCTAGAAGGTTGAAAACATTTTCCTAAAGCCATTACTAAAAATCTATTTGCTCATCTCCCTCAAAAGACCAAAGAATATAAAGTGTTTTGGCTCATCTCCAATGCAAATTAGGTTCTCCAAATTGCTTAACTTATTTAAAAGTAAGTAGAGTAGTCCCATAAGTTTGAATTACACTGTTTGGTTCAAATCAAAATTATTGAATAGCTTTACTTTGATTTTGAAGCTGAGAAAATTAGTCTCATAAATTGACCAAGCATTGCCCAAAGTAAACCAAGTTTTTGGAGTTACTTTACTTACATAAGGTCACAAGTAAAAGTATTGAAGGTTTTTCAACTTGAACTACTCATTGGCCTAAACCAAGTTGGGTTTATGAAAGTACTTAATTTCAAATACTAAAATCAAGAAAAGTAACTTGTAAAGCCCAACTAAAAGCTAAGAGTTTACATGGATCTTTCCCATGTGTCCCCAATTCATCATTAATGCACTAACATATATAAATATTATGAAAAACCACCTCATTTTCCACTTGGCATCCAAGTTGTTCGATCAAACTATCACACATACAAACCCTAATATACATGATTTGAGTGTCTGGAGTATTTTTGAGAAAATACATTTTGACCCATTTGTGCTTGAGGTATGAGGATCATTTTATTATAATTTTCATAGATTTTTTTTGATCATTTTCTTCTCATTTCTCTTTGATTTTTTCTATTTTTCCACCATGAATGTTTTTATTGCCATTTATTGTTTCATTTGGTTCTATCTATTATTTTTGGGTATGCTGTAAATCTTGTATGAGTGGTTATTAACATTTATAATATAATCACCCACATTAAATCTTACAAAGCTGAAAACTCCTATGAAAAAACTTAGTAGCTAAAACACCTCCCATCTGGGTTTCCTAATGATTGTTGCTTACTTGGGTTCTCAACCCTTAGTTACTTATTTTAAGAAATCCAAACCTCAAGCACCTTAATTAATCAAGTTTATTGTTACTCATTACTCACTTGGGGTCCCAACCCTATGTTACTACCCTTGTAAATCCCAACCCTTAAACACCTTGCTTACCCAGACTTGTAATTACTCACCGCTTTTACTTAGGTTTTCTTAACACAGTTACTTCCCCTATCAAACCCAAAGTCTTGAGTTGAGATAAACCCATAGAACACTACTCAATTACTATCTAGACTCCTTTCTCATAGTTTCTCATGTTTTCTCATCTAAGTAACTTGATAATACAAGCCCAAAGTCACAAGCTATGAAAAACTCAAAGTTGCCCATAGATATTCCTTGTGACCTACCTAGATTCCTAGATGCTTAAGATGTGAGGATTATCTAGACCAACTCAAGGTTTTCAGACCCTATTACTTAAATATAAGTTACTTAAGGTTTTCAATACTTTCTACTACTTAAAGCCTAAAAGATTTCTTAGAAGTACTATAAGGACAACTAGTTGATTCTTTTCTCAACTTTTCTAAACCATTTAGAGTATTTTTTGAGTGTTTAAAAGAACTTATCAAGTTCTTTAGAGTTATTTAGAGACAATTTATAGATCAAAAGGATTAATAATATCAAAAGAGGAAATAATTGCATTAAAAGTGCAAGTAATATAAATTGAAGAAGTCTCAGAGTTAGCACTTGAGGATATTCCAAAGCAAAGTAGGAAAGACAAAGCAAAAGCCAAAATAGCTAAGTCACAAGAGCCCAAGATGTTATATGAATATAAGGGATACCTAATTGAATCATGCATCACCTCCAAGATAATAGAGATAAGTGATACATATATAGGGCATGTATCTATTATTGAGTTACTAGAAAGATCAAAAGCCGTAATCAAGACTCCACTTATGCAGGTAATGAGAAATAGTGGGATTATACAAACTACAACTTTTCCAAGCTTAGCTCAACTTCTATAATTTATCCTAACATGTGCTAAGTATTATGATTCTCTAACTAGGACTATACGAGATGTTGCTAGAAATGTAGTTATAAGACTAGATATTCAATATCTTAACTACTACCTGAAGATTCCAACATCATCAAAAGTAATTTATATATCTATGGAAAATGTTAATAGATAATGGAAACAAAGACAATAAAATGCATCAAGATAATGAATACAAGTTATCTAAAAAAAGTGAAACAAGCATCAAGATTTTCAAATCAAATATTAAGATCAGACTTTATTCAGAAAGTGGATGACATTACTCAATTGATATGCAAAATAAATTGTGAGAAAAATGCAAAGTGTTTCTCAACTTGGATGTATACATATATTAGAACAATTGATGTGACTAAAAGCTCTACTATGATTGAATGTGCAAGGATGATTAGTAATAACATGGACTGACAATTAATCAGTGTGTTATAAACTTTTGATTTCAAAATGACTTCTTATCTGGTGTATATAGTAGCTTCAAGTAGAGCCTTTTCAAGGCTAAAAACAAAACGTACACTAGTATCTATGCCAATATATAAGTATTATCCTCAACTGGTCCTCTCAGAGTACTACAAACATTATATTGTAGTAATGATGGATTTTTTATGAACTCATTTGTAAATTAAATGTGGCTTTGAAACATAGAAGAGTATTAGATGAAGCATGGGATGCAGTTTCATAGTTTGGTTTCATTTTTATTCAATTTTTTGATTTTACATACATTAGAGTTGGAGCTTTCTCAAATGCACCTGTCAAGTTGCCCAGATACCTAAGTGATAAGTGGATCCTTATGAATTAATGTGGGTAGCTTGTAGAATTACATGACTTATAGTCAAAATCTCACCACCCAACTATCAAATTTCCTAATGTCATTGGTCATTATCATTGGCTAAGCATTTATAAGGCCAAGAATGTGCATAAAAAGATGTACCATCATTACACCCAAACACATTTTGAGGCTAGAACCAATTTTGATTGTAGAGGGGTGGCTCAAAATATTCTTTCTCTAGAATATATGCACATTCATGCACTTGAGGATTTCTGGATTTATTGTAGAGATGAATTTGATGTGAGAAGAAGGGACACAAATAAATTGATTGTTGAATAAATTCATGCTTTTGATCTAGACACCATTCCTAAAGATATTAAAGATTATGGGATTATCACTAGTGATGCTTTTCATGCAAAAGGAGTGGATAATACCTCACTTCTAGTGATTATTTTTGGTAAAGATCATGATAATACTATTTTTGATAGAAATTCAAATATTTTGGCAATGAATTCCACTTGGATTATCAACAAAGGTTACTGTATAAAAGAGTTGATGAAAGAGACCACTCATGTAAGTTATAAGAGGAAAGAAATAGTACAAGGAGAAAGCAACCAAATGCATATAAAGAAATTATAGCTAAAAATAAATGTTGAAGATACCTATTTTATAGTAAAAGATAAATAACCAATTCAACTAGTTGTTTCTACACCTCTAATGGTCTCTTCTATTGATACTACTATTCCTACTATTTTTACTATTTCTTCCATTCCAAATTTTATTACAATCATCATAGATCTATTAGCAATCATGCCACCCCCAAAGTCTCATAGCACCAAACTTCTCAAAAAGTCCATTTAAAAGGAGACTCCTCCTTCCTCTTCTCCACTTATCTCTCCACCTCCACCTCCTTCAAAAGATCAACCCACCATGGAGAATGAACCAAAAAAAGTAACTACTACAGATGAGACCCCATCTTAGGAAAAATAAAAAAAAAATAAAAAAGTAGTTAATACTGAGAAGGAAGCCATGGAAGAAGTTTTCATGGAAAAAATAAAATAAGTTGAATCAAGAAAAGAAGTTGAATTGGAAAAAGAGGCAAAGGCAGTGATAGAGAAAATTACTGAGAAACCCAAAGAGAAGGAAGTAGTAATTGAAAAAGTAACAAAGAAAAAAAGTGAAGATGATAGAGAGAAAGAAACAAAAATTAAGAATCAAGTTAAAAAAGAACCAAAGATAGAAATTCAAAAATAAATTGAGGCCTAAGAGGTTCCTTCTCAAGAGCTAGTGGCAAGGAACAACCAGTAGTAAATGGTAACTCATCTAGACACCTCAACTAACATAGACTTCTCATCTTGGTTGGCTTCAAAGACAACTCTAGAAGCTAAATAAGTGATAAATATTGAGAAAATAGACTTGTAAATGATGAGATTCTTGACCATAAAACTAAGAATCCCAAGTCTAAAAAGGTAACTTCAAAGTTTGTAATTAAATATTTAGTATAAAAGTTTGTTGAAGTGTCAATTCCCTCACAAGGCATAAACAAAAGTGAAGTTACTAAGAAATATTTAATAGTCACGAAGGTATATCTTTGAGAAGTAACCACCAAAGGTTTAAATCAAGACACATAGACCTTGATCAACACTCTTTTCAAGAAGTTGTATGAAGAAAAGGCAACCAAGGCCAAGTTGAACGAACACAACACCAAATTATGTGAAATAATTGCCAAGGTGGAAAAGTCTGCTCTTCAACAACCATTAATTTTAGATGTAGTTACTCAGCAAGTAATTATAAAAGTAAAGAGACTGGAGATAAATCAAAGGTTGTAGATAGTGGATAGAGAAAATGCATCAAACAACTCAGAAGCTCTTCCCTAGTGTTTCAGGTGCTCATGCTGATATTTTAAAGAAATTAATAGAAGTAAAGGTAGTAATAAAAGTGATAGAGAATGAAAATGACATTTCTAAGTTGTAACAAGAAAGTCTAAAAAAATAGGTAATTTGAATGAGAAAATTTTGATTGAGGAAAAAATTTCTCCTGATGGATCTATAAAGAAAATAAAATAAGAAGAGTATCTCTTGTCTTTTCATATGCATATTTTACAAGTAATGTGTGAAAAAATGAAGATTTTGGAAGAAGAAGCATGTAGTGTAAAGACAAATTTAGAAGATTTCATTTTTGGTCTTACTATTATCTAGTTTGATAACATTCTAAAAACATCTAAGCATTTACATGAGCAATTCAAGCAATTGATGGACAAAGATATAACTCCTTTCACAACCTAGTCTATTAAGGAGTTAATCAAATGTCACCAGGAAATAAAAAGACTTGAGCCAAGAAGTGAAAAGGTAAAAGCTCATAGTATAAGATTATAAAAGGAGATGCTAAGATTTTGGATAAAAATAAAATCACTAGCTCAACCGATGATACAAAAATATAGATGATGGTGTCTCAACACATCAAGTATAAAGAGAAACACAAATCTAAAGTTCATGAAGTGGATTAATTTTTGCTCTTTTTTCTAGTAGTTTTTTTCTTTCTTACCATTTGTTTCTATCATATTCATTCTATTTGTAAAGTAACTTTGTTAGATGAAACTAATTTTAAATAAAGATATTGAATATATTTACTTGCTAAGGTATATTACTTTTTAAAATTATAAAACTTGAGTAACTTGGATAAAATGCCATTACTTGAAGTTATCTTGATAAAGTAAATTACTTTAGCAAACTTTATGCTACATGTAAAGTAGTTGTATTCTATCCAAACAACAAGATAATGAAGGGATGCATGTCACTAGTTGTTGCATGCCAGAAAGGAGAAATCTAAGGAAGATGCCACTCAACTATCCTCAACTTTTAGTGAAACACATGGGAATTGGAGAAGTTGACTCATATTTATTTTTGGCATCTATTTTTATATAAATATAAGTGCAAGCCTATGTGCATGAGGGATAATTTTTGTAAGCAAGTAATTATAACCATTGTATGGAAAAGTTTAAGCAATCTCAAACTTTGTGTTTAGATATCTAGACATTTTTGTAAGAATTTTACTAAAAGTGAATAAGAAAGAAATTGGTTTTCTAGAGAACTTTGTGTCTGAAGGAATCATTCTGTGTGTTCTATGAGGATAAAATCGTAAAATTTATGTTATCTATTAATATAAATTGAATTCATTACTTTTTTGATCATTTTTTGAAAAATTTATCACACTTATATGTTTATCTATTTACACGTATACAATAAACTCTATAAAACTATTTATTGTGAAGTACATTTTTCTTTTTTCTTTTCTTTCTCAAGCATTCTATTCTTTTCTTTACTCTCCCATCTATCTAAAAGTCAGTTCATATTCTCAGAACCAGCTACTTACCTTCTAAAAAATCTCTTTGTTATGGCTCATGAACACAATGATTAAGGTAATACCCCCAATTAGAATAACTTGCATATAAGTTGTATACTCTATGAATAACTGTAATCTACAAGTAATTAGAAATAGATAAAAATTAATGCATGGGATATTCACTATTAAATGAAGGGGATTTAATCGCATAACTACCTAGGTAATTTTGACTATTTACAAAATATCTAGCCAATAGAACATGCATCAAATAAGGAGTTATCTTAAAACACCTCATAGAGGTAGAAGGTGCATGGACAAGAACACTAAACAAGGATAAAAAGAATAAGTAAAAGCATTTAACAAATAAAAGGGAGCAATAAAGGAATAATAACATGAAATTGAACATGAAGGACCCTCAAATTTTGAATTGGAAGACAAGAAAGAAAGTTGGTGGTGTAAATTTTTTTCCCTCATAGGGAGTATGATGTAGGAGCATCAAGCTAGAAAACTTCATTTTTTATGTTATTGTCAATAGAGGTCAAATTTGGTCAAAGTTTGAGTGTTAATGTGAGTGTGGGACCTTTTAAAGTCTATTTGTTGTCTTAGAGTCTATTTTTAGTCCTCAAGGTGTGATATATATCTTCTAGGTGTTTTCCCTCTAAAATAAGGAATTTGAAAATTCAAATGTTGTAACTAAGGTTAGGAGGGACAAATGCATGGTTTGAAGTGGTTAGGTGAATTAAGTTATCAAATGAGTCATGTTAATAATATTTTTATGTCATGAAATGTTTAAGTCATTCGGGTGATAGTAATCAATAATCAAATAAAATAAAGTAAGTCTCAAAACGTCACATTGAAATTGTCATGTAAGGGAGTTTTGATTTGTAACCACCTTAACCAATGTTAGAGTTGGTTATAGGGGAATTTTTACATGATTCTAAGAAGGAAGATAATGTGAGATATGAGAGAATAGGGAGAGAGAGTCATCTCCAAGGAGAGGGAGGAAAATTGAGAATGAGAAAATGTTCATAAACCCTCAAGAAAGATGATCAAGTCCATTTATGGACTATATTGTAATGAATGTTGATTCAATGAATAAAGATAAGTTGAACATTGCATTTTTTCCCATTTAAGATATATGAATTGTTATTTATATATCCACATTGTTTTAGGTGAGCCTTAAAGGCTATATATATGCATAAACTCTATGTGTGTCTACAAATTTGGGAGGACTGTAAGTTACAGTCAAGAAGAAAGGTTTAAACAATTGTTTTAAGTGGATAAAATAAGAACCTTCATTGTGGAATGTTATTTTAATGTGTTAAGAACCCTAAATACCCATTAGAGGTTGAATAAGCATTTCTAAGTAAAATAAACTCAAAGAAAGGCAACTCTGCCTTATACACTATTATGCATCAGTCAAGAAATGAAGGAATACTTGGTTCTCATGACATGGTCCATTAACATGTTGAGACAAGGATTAGTAAGTGATAGTATTTTTTTAATTTTAATTTTTTGAATCTAATGAATAATGAAATATAATACACATGATTTAAGGAAGTAACAAGTTTCTATTGTCACAATCATACCCTATTTTCACAAGTTGATGCTCTTTGCATTGCCTTATGCCAAGGAAGGTGACTTGAGTAATAGTGAATGGACCTTATTCTAGTGGGGATGGATATAAGTGGAAGAGGTTGATACTAGAGTATTATCACTTTAGGGTTAATTCCCCTTTTTTTAATGCACACACACAGAGCCTTAAACTCTTGACACATTCATACACAATCATATCATTATTTACATAATCAAAGTATAAGAAGTCTAGTTAATCAAAGGAAGGTAGAATGATATTGTGGTAGGTGAGTTAGGTTGGATAATTCAGGATGAATATTAAGTAACAACCTAGGTGAGAGTATAATGTATAAAAAGGTGAAAGGACTGTCTAAAACTCTTGCATAGTCATCAAAAGAGTGTACACTTGATTGAGATTTTGTTGTTTGAAGCATGGAATGGGTGAAATAAGGATTATATCATATTGTAAAAGTTTAAGGAAAGTTAAAAATACCTAATCATGTCCATTTTGTCTTTTGAAATCATCTCCAAACTTAAGATAATGAATTATGTAGACTCTCAGGCATGTGTAGGAGAAGAGAAACCCTAGATTAGGGTTTTGGTGTTTGAGAGAGTTTTAACTATTAGAAAATCCTAGAAACTTGTGATATAAAATTATTTGATATGATTAAAGTGAATAAAAAGGTTTTGGTTTGATTGGAGGCCATACAATATGGTTTCTAGACCTAGGGTATGCTTAAGGGCTAATTAGGCCTAATGAAGAGATGGGTTACAAAGGAAGTGTGCTCTAAATGTGAAGTTAGGATATGAAATTTGATAAAGACATGAAAGAGGATATAGGGTAGTGAAATATATTATTATATACTATGTAAAACTGATATATTTGGTAAACCAAGGGAAAATCAAGAAAAAAGGCTACAAGCCTTTAGAGACCATTGTGAGCCTTGCATGTGGAATGGAAGGGTGAAGTGTGTTTGAGAACATATAATGGTTAGAAAATATGTGAATTTACATTATAAGAAAATATATCATTGAATAATGATCCCTTGAGACATATATCATCATTTGGTGCTTGAGACCTAAGGAGGATAGCCTAACAAGAAGCTAGTGAAAGTAAGAGAGGAAGTTTTGGGAATGTAATGAATGGTATGAGTTTGGAAATGAATGTAAGTTTCATGAGAGAGGTAAATACATTAAATAAGTGATTATAAGATAAAATAATATGTATACAATTAATGAGGCTATTAATCCCAATAACCTAGAGAAATATAGGATTGGAGATCGAACCTTAAAGGTAAAACATAACGTTAAATGAGATCTTTGGCAAGACCAGAACTAAGAAGGATAATTTGGAGACTTTTCAACTTACCTATAAATAATATATATTATCTTGAATATAATTATCTATGCTTGTTTATTTTCTATCCTATTTGTGCCACAAGGTTTGGTAAGCACTAAATTAAATTGCATATTCATTTACCAGATTATATTTCATGTTCATTTATTAGATTATCTTGCTTACTTTTATTACAATAATAAAATACATCTAGGGTTATTACATGATGGAATTTGACTATAGGCCTTGAAAAATTATCCTTTGATATTATGTGATAATAAATCTCTTAGTTTATGTTTAGCGGATCCATCATTGGTCATGACCCTGAGATAACAAAGTATTGCTAAACGAATTGTTAGTTGATTACCTTATCAAAGTTTAGATATTAATAAAATGGATAAGTTATAGATTTGTATTATTTTGATTTCATACATTCTAATAAATATAATGTGAATCTAACTCTTACATATTTTTAATTTTTATTTATAGTCAATTGGATCAAGTATATTGACCTAGTTTAACACTCCGTACGTAGATTTTCAAACTTTATCAAGCATGTTGACCTAGTTTGACTCTTTTTGTGTAGGTTTTTAAACTTAATCAAGATTTTTGACCTAGTTCATCTTTATGTGTGTTTATTTTTAAACTTCATCAAGCATGTCAACCTAGCTCTATAGTCTGTTCATAGATATTCCAACTTCATTGAGCCTATCAACTTAGTTCTATCTTCTTCTTGTGGGATTTATAATCTTAGCTAACTAGATTGAACCGATTGATTCAATTTATTTTTCTACCTTCTATATCTAGCTAAATTGACCTACTTGATTCTTTTCTTTTTTATATCTTGTTTTTATCTAAATAACATTGATCTGATTAACATAGATTTTTTTTAATTATTTATCAATTTTATTCATACTAGATCAAATAGTTTGAATATATTTAATAATACTATTATATGCTTTTACAAGTTCAACATTTTCAAGAAATACTATTGCATCGACCTAGTTGACTTTCACTTTATCAAATTTTAAGCAATTTTATTTTTTTGTATTTTAGTCAAAATTTAAATTTAGTATTATTTTTACTAATTTTTTAGTTCTATAAAACTATACCCACACAATCAACAATGTTGACTAGCTCAACCTAGTTCTGTTTCTATTTTCTACCCATAAAACTAAGTCAATCTACTAGACTATGTTTATTCTAGCCTATTTTTTTAATAGACTGAGTAGATCAACTCAACTTTATTTTATTTTGTTTATCTAACTTGATCGACCCATTCAATCTTATTTTTTTTGTTTTATTTTTTGATTCAATCAAGGGAAATAAAGTTACAATGGATAGTGATTAAACTTGCTTTAATTTTCAATTAGATACCTATTTATTTAATTTTTAAAAATTATAATTTATATTTTAAAATATTGATTTTAATTTTAATTTTTACTTTATTAATTTTTCTTGGAAACTGTGTACCGATGGTTTTAAAACTTCTTAGTTACTACTATGAAAGGCTACTCGATACTCTATTTATATTCATTGTCTATCCTTTATAGATATTATGGCATGAAAGACTTGCCCTAATACTCATAGCTATAGTACATAACTAAACATAGTATTTAGTTTTCATGTACCTCACGGTATTTAGGAACATCTATTTTTTTTTTAATTGAACATTTGAAATATAACCATCCATTTGATTGTGGTGTATTAGTTTATTGTTAGTACTTAGAATATACTTTGAACTTACACTTGAAACCAAGTTTAGTGAGTTATAATAATGATACTTCCTCTATAGTGCTCTGAAACATTGGGCTGACACTATCCAAAGAATAAACAAGTATCTTTAAGAACTTACACTTTCAATCAAAACCTTTAGTATAACTTTTTGATATTATTTTTGAATAATTAATTAACTTATAAATTATATTTTTATTACTTTATGTTTTCTATTCTATGTTGTATTTTAGACTTGTATTATCCAACATTGATACACATTTTGTGTTATGTGATGCAACTAGATTGACCATCTCAACTTAGTTCCTTGTGTGTTTAACTTTTTTTTTGTATATAAAACTAAATCATCCAAAGTCAGACCATTAAATTTTTTATAGACTACATAACTATATCAACTCTCCCATCCTAGTCTATTATATATTGTTTTACTTTCTTACCTAATCAACCATCTTAGGTTATTTTAGGCACAAACTATTCTATCTGCTTGATTTTCCAACTAGTTCAACCAACTCGATCTAGTCTAGTTATAGATAATTCTATTTTTCTATTTTTTAGAACTTTATCAACCAAATAAAATTAGTCTATTATAGACTATTATATTTTTCTTGATTTTATTACTCAATCAACAAACTTGACCTAGTCTAATTTTATTTTTTCTATCATCTTATTTATCTAACCAGATTGACTAGCTTGATCTTATTCATTTTCAACTTTTAGATTCTCATTTCTTTGGTAAGTATTTAAATTAGATTTTTTATCATGAAATATCTATTTGACAAAGCTAAATATCAAAATCAAACTAACATGATGAGATTTAATAATCCTAATAAAGTCTCTAAGATATATTTTATGGTTTTAATCTAGGACTTATCAATATCCATGTTACTACTAACACTTCCAACTATGGGACTCCTCTCTATTACATTACACTTAATATTATATTTTTAAAAATGGTAGAGGATAAAAGTGACCTTAATTATATGGTTGAAATGATCCTCTTTATCAATGAAAATCCTCAACATCAATATAAATATCCCACAATCATTTATAACCTCATGATGGGAGCTCATATTGGAGAACCCCATTCACTTGCACTTACATTTTCTGTAAGATTGGGGTAAATCATTTTATGACTTATATCAAATATTTCCCTTCTCTCATGCCTCCCTCTAATAATATGGCATCATCTTCCATGCCTTCTTCCACCTCCATGCCAAGCATTTCTACAAATATGATAGGTGTGACTTTTAGTGGGTCTACTCAAAATACCCACACTAATGCCTAATTTCATCCAACTACTAGTGCATCTCATGATACTAGTGTATCCCAAACTCTTAATGCCTCACATAATACCAATGCATCTCATGAAACTTCTAGTATTCAAAATATAATTGACACTAATCAATTGTTATTACAAACTCTAAATCAAATGACTACTTTTAAAACTAATAGTGCCAACTAAATAATGTAAATTCAAAACTAATTAATACATTTCCAAAATCAACCTCAAATTATTCAATGGGGAACACAAAATATTAATTCCATCCCACCTTTTTTTAGAGATTCACATGGTAACCTTATACCAGAACCACCACTTATTAAAAAATCTATTAAACATTTACAAAATGAACCTCTTAGTCTTCAAATTCCAAACATTGATATATGTGGCATAGTTACCTCTATCACTTATATGGATCCATTAATCCAACTTTTAATTTGAAGACTTTTGGAAACTTATACAAAGATTAGGTTAAACTTTACACCTTTTCTTCCACCAAGCTATTAGATAAAACTTTTTTAGGTGACACTTTAGATTGGTATAATCAACTTAAAACTCATTATATAGCTAATAAGTATTCAATGCATTGGTCAAAGAATTCCAAACTAGTGATCTTATTGAAAACAACTTAGCTCATTTTATCAAATGAAAATAATTAGAATCTAAAATGGCATAAGTTCTCATCATATAATGGAAAGTCTTGTCTAACAAAGCTAAGCATAACATGTCAGACGGGAATCTCTTACACTTATTCACTAATGTTCTTCATTCAAAATTACAATATCATATGAGAAATATTTATCCAAAATTCTTGGAAGAAGCCCTCAACCAAGCTAAACATCAAGATTTATTTATACAACAATTTGTGCACCCTTTAATGGGGACTTGAAAGCTTATGAAAGATAAAAATCAAAATGCAACTAAAAATGGTGTTATCTATAACTATGATTCCACACATAACATTCAAGCCATTACTCCAGGAAATACAATAGAGCCTAACCTTCAACATCAATTCCCAACAATTCTCATCCTAGCTCCACATTTTATCAAGTGCATAATGTAGATATATATAAACCAATTTAATTAGGAAATATTTAAAATCATCTTCCATGACCTTCCCCATGAGATCTCAATCCTACATGTCCTACCAAACTTTGGTATGGTCCCCACAATTTTTGTTGGTTTCATGCAAGTTGGGGCCATTCTCACGAAACTTGTTGCCAATTAATTTTTTTTTCTATGGATTATCTCCTTAGACCTAACTTTGATAATGGATTGCTTATACGTACACATCAAAAATCTTATGAAATAGTAGCCAAAGCTCATGAAACTAAAATGAAACATGAATCCTTAAACTAAGCCAATGATCACTTAGTGATTTATAAGATCCCTTTCTTAACCATCAAGATAACACTATCCAACCTCATACTAATAAAAACTTAAAATTTTTGGTGGATCCTAATGTAAATGATTATATTTTATCAACATGAATAATACGAGGAGAGAAGTTTCCTATATCAATCATTATATAGATTCTAACCATAACAATTTCATAATATTATACACTATTCATGACTCTTACCCATCCCATCTCACAAAATTAGGGCATGAGGAGCCAATTTAAACAAATTCAACAAACCTATATGTTTCAACCCAAACAATGCAAATAGAAAATACCTCACATATTATTTAGTCCTTTAATTAAGACACCTTAGTTATAAATTCAAAAACCTTTGACTATTGGTACTTCTTCCTCTCAAACACAAGAAATAACCAATGATTCAACCATATCATAGAAAATATAATTAGTCAACCCACATTAACCAAATATAAAACCATACCTTATCAACATCAATGCCAATGTATCTCCATTACACCTTCAAAGGATCTACTGTAACACTATGCACCTTTGTCTAAAAACATTCTAATGGGATATGATGAATGAGATACTATAGATAAAATTTCACATATCCCATCTCAAATCTATTTTTTAAAAATCATGAGAACTTATCCTCATCATTTTAATCATATAATTCAAATCTTATTCAAAATAAACATCCCTTATCCCCCACTTGTGGGGCAAGAAGCTACTTTGTCATGATCTGAGGATAACATTTTTCAACAATGTGAAGAAATGGCTATCCATGTTGATGAAATATTATCTACCTCTCTTTAACTTAAATTCCCTATATATTCCATGATTCCTAATGAGATATTATTTTGTGTGGATGATCCTCCATTGTTAATTAACATCCAAATAGGAGAATCTAAGTTAAACATGTATTAATTGATGAAAGTTTAGGCACTTATGTGGCTTCCATTGATTTTATTAAAATACTTTGATACTCTGAATATAACATCAAATATATTTAAATTACATGTCAAGGATATGATATAAGACAAATTCCTCATTTAGGACATGTTTGGCTCCTTATCATGATTCCACTTATCACAGTGCATGTCAAAGTCATGATATTTAACTTTTCGCTTTCTTATAACATTTTACTTGGTCGATCTTAGACACACTGTATGAGAGCAATAACCTCACCATATTGTAATTGTGTTAATTTTTTTTATAATGGTGTTATATATAAGATTCAAGGAGATACCAATCCTTGTAATTTTAAACAATTTAAAAAAATATGTGTTTTTAAAATACCTACCCTCAAACCTTTACATAACATCTCATTTCACAAATCAAAACATTTTAATTATCTTGTCAATTATACTATATGATATAATTATCATATAGAATTGATAGGAAACATTCCACCTAATATTATAGATTTAAATGATAATGAACCAAATGAAATTAGTTTAAAAATCAATATTTTTGATCTCTCCCTTAACATAGTCGCTCAATTACCTCCTTATCTATGACCTCGATCTTGTTAAAAACCATTAGATGAGATTATGGTCATTCTAACAAAAACTTAAAACTCCATCCATCATACCTCTTCGATCGATAAAATCATCAACACATGCACTATTTATCTTCATACTCCTAATTATGATGATGGGTATTCTTTAGATGATCCCTTTTTAGCTGGATTTGTTTAAGCTAAAAATTATAGAAATTCTTAGATAATGTACTTCTTTGCAACATTCTCTTAGTTCTTTTAATGTAGTTCATTATCCTTCTATAATTCCTTATATTAATTCTTATTTTTATGTTCATAGGTTCGAGATGGAGCACACACACACTACTCTTATAATTACTACTGAGCCTCTTTAGAGTATGTTTATAGACCATGTTATGATAAGACCATACGGGCTTGCTAGATAGTAGGATATTTCTAGTTTACTTACTCTAGAGATGTTAGCTATAATATGCTGATCTAATGCAAGTTCATATCATGATGTGGTCCATGATATATGTGATCCTATTTTGAATTATCTTAGTGGAGATTGCATACTACATTTTTCTAAGATTAATCTTATACTAGTGTGATGGGTAGATAAATCTTATTTTGAGATCCATATAGTTTCCGATCATTAGGGCAAGGATTGTCATGCATATTAGCAATAAACATCATCAGGTTTTACTTGTACTAAATATATCCAACCTTCACCTTTTGCTACTAGACATGCTTATTAAACAAGATCTTATCACCTCCTAAGATATTGCTAGAATACATCCCTAAATATGGAGAAGTTTACTGTCATTAGAATCAATGTACTACACACCATATATATAGATGTAAAGTTCTTCAATAATATTTTTGTAACTTTATACACCCTACACCTTCACCAGATCAGCCTCATTATACAAGACATTTGTAGACAAAGGCTTCACCTTCTTCATATCCTACATCTCTTCATATATCTAAGGATATTGGTCATGATTTGACATTAATTACTCACATTGAGTATCCCATATAGAAGATGACTCATGATCATCATTCTTATTCTATCATACCTACCTTATCTATAGAGATGATATGTTTAGATGTCTTTTCATTATTTTATGTGAAGATTGATAAGAACCTGATTAACATTAGAATTCAATGACACAAGGATGTATTAGATGGTATGTATGCTATTTGACATGAGATTTATAAATATCTATGAACACATCATGGTGTTTCATCACATTATTTATTACATTACTATATGATTTGGATTTTATTTATGAACATATATGGATCTTATATTTCAATGATCATTTAAAAATATCTTATGGATTAATTTTATTTTCATGGATTAATTTATTTTTCATAAATTAATCTGATATCTCATGGATTAGTTTCTTTTTCATGATATCTTACAGATTAATTCCATCCTCATGGCTTAATTACATGTCCTACATATTACTTTCTCTTTTATCTCAAGTTTCATGACTTAATTTTACTTTCATCTCTTATTTCCTAATTTATTTAAGTGGACTTCCTTCTTATGCTTGTTATTATTGGGCAAAATTAGAGATACACAACAATGAAGGATCCAAACACAAAATTAATAATATAATTATTCATACATTGTATTATTTGAAGCATTATAAGGCACTTATATAAGAAGTGAAAAACCTATATATGGGGATCCCGAGATCCCTATAAACACTCAAAAAATAACCTCCAAACTATATACAAAATATATTATTACAATAATATATTTGTATAACTAACAATCTAATTAGTAATAACCAATTACTAACTTACCATAAAGTACATATTATCCAATAAATAGTAATTTATTTGATAGTAAATACCAATGTAAATGCTAATCCTTAACATCCCCCTCTTAGTGTTTATATGGAAAAAAGGTAAATATTAAAGAATTGGCCTGAATAGAATTATATGCCAATGCATACTCTTAGGTTTACATACTACTTTCTAAATATTACTATCTAGATCTTGCTACATATGACCACTACTATGCAAAGAATACATTCCTCATTTACTCCATATGAATGTAACATATGTTTCACTAGCCAATCATCTTCATAAAGAATTACGATAGTCAAAGTATCTTTACAGTCAGAGGATTTGTGCAGTTAGTTTCCCTATTTTTACAAATGTTGCCACATTCCATTATATCTACACTCTCTTTTTCTCCAATCTAACAGGGAAATGAAAACACACATAATATGAGAAAATAAAATATATCAAGGAATAAATCCTTGTTATCATCTTATGTATCTTTTATTAATGTTTATTTTCACTTAAAAAAAATATCATAAAAAAATTTCATTGCCACTGAAGAAATATCCTTGGCATTATCCGATTTGGCACAAAACACACCACACTAAAAAAATGAAAAAGCACATCACATAAAAGATGTCACCAAATCATCTGGGACCTCATCATTAGTAACTGATGAGAGGCTCTAGAACCTCTAGCCTCTTTTTTTTCCATCTTGTAGTAAGTGAAGCTTCTTACTCAACACATGTGTCGATGAAGTTCAATTATATAAATATTTTGAGGAGAACCCCCTCATAATTTGGATGTCATGTACAAATGAAAATGCATCTCCAAAGAAAATATTTTTTATATTTTACAATTTTTGACAATGACTCTATGTAACACCTAAGCCTAAATGAGTTTGACTATTTAGACATACATAAGACTATAGAATTCTTACTAAATAATAATTAATTATAAAATTACATTAACACTTCCCAAAACTAGACTCAAAACTAATCGACTACATATGACCAAACCATATAACATTTAAATTCAACACTTAATAAAATATTAAGAGTAGAGAAATTAATTAAATATTAATTTAAATTTTTTTGGATGATATTTAACAATTAAGACTCATTTTAACCTAATTCCACAAAACTAAAAATATTATCAAACTATTTATAATTCCCACATAACTAAAAAACAAGTATGACAACTTACTAAAAGGGATTGCAATTGCCACTGAGGTGAAGGAAACTGTATGGTGATTCATGGGCTATGACTATTATATGATAGTTTTGTATGGAGCTCAGTGGGAATCATATACACATTGATGATGGAGAATGGGCACATGAGAACACATGGATCTCGAATTGAAGTAGAATGGGCACAAAGATGTAAAATGTAGAGCAAGGATGTCGATGTGATATAGATAAGTGAGATCCATAATAAGTTATGATCTCAATGGAAATTTATTGTTGGTTTCAATAATAATCTCTATGGCACAAATATTTTAGCAATTTATAAGAGGATAAATTGAATCTACCTAAATATAGTTGTATACTTAGATTAGAATATGATACACATAGTCACATGAGAAAATATGATAAAAAATGACAATTGTATTGGTAGACTTCAAACAACATATACCTAGAATGAGGTGATGGTGCAACATGAAAAAATGAATAGATCTACCAAAAATGGTGCTACTCTCCTTCTCAGGTTCTTGAATGAGATCTCCTAGCTACACAAAGGTCATATGTAAATATTAGTCAAATGTAAGGAAATGGAATGTATTGTGAAACACATGGCACAAAGAGTTATGGTAAGGATGTAAAATATCTAAATAAACTTAGACTAAAAATAAGACTCTCATTTAGATTATTTGGCTCTCATTAATCAGGGAAATTAGATAAATCATAAAGCTACCCCTTTGTATTTATCAAAACATCATTTTTCTCATATGTTTCTATAGTGACATGTTCTTGAATATGCCTGCTCTGATACCATATATTGATAAAAATTAGAGTTACACAACAATGAAGGAGCCAAATAATAAATTAATAATATAATTCTTCAACACTGTATTATTTAAAGAATTACAAGGCACTTATATAAGAAGTACAAAATATATGGGGATCTTGAGATCCCTATAAACACTCAATAGACAACATCCAAACTATATATGAAATATATTGTTACAATAATGTATTCTTATAACTAACAATCTAATTAGTAATAATCAATTACTAACTTACCATAAAATACATTCCATCCAATAAATAGTAATTTACTCTAAATTAAATACCAATATAAATACTAATCCTTAATATTTATGTCATTTTATTTAAATCAAGATAATTATTATCGTGACATGGTTCTAAACCCCACATCCCTTTCATACCCTATATTTACCCTATGAGTAATTAGCAAGCATACTCCTCATTGTATCACCATATACATATATCTCTTTGATATCCATTTATCCCCTTGTCTCCCCTTCATACTAAGCACACATATGGTTAGTATTGAGATCACATATTGGTTTATAGACAAGTCTAATTATTTAGTAACATGACAAAATATCTAGGTATTGTGTATCATATAACCAAAGCCTATAGTTTATTTATGTTTTTCACTTTTATCACTCATGTTTGGTTATTCAAAATCAATATGGATGAGGAATAAAAAAACATGAAAATTTAAAATCTAAATCATTTTAAACAAAATGGAATGATAAAAAATAAAAAATAAATATTCAAAGTCAATATCACACCAAAATACATGATTCATATCTTAACACATATCTTACTCCTAATCTAAACTCAAAATATATAGTTGTCCTCATGATATAGTTGTCCTCATGATATAGTTGAGGTCCATTGGAGTGAGGTAGGCCAGTAGAAGATTTCAAATTCTCTCTAGTACTATCTACTTTATGACACACATACCCAATCTTCATAGTAGATCGATAGCTCTATAAGGAGTCCCGAGGATCAAAAAACATGTTGTGGGAAGGTAGATCAATTTTATTTTTCTTGTATATACAACCTTCATGATATGATCTTATTACTACTACACTTATTTACCCACAAAGTTTTGTGCTTATTGTGAATAAATATATTTTGAATTTGGCATCCAATAAATTCTTAGAGTTTACCTATTTACTTAGTATGCCTTATGCCTACTAAGGTTTAGTTCAAACACCTATGTCATGATTTTTACATTCTCTACTTCATTAAAAGATTATCAATATTACTCCTTGATGAATATGTTTTATTCATTGATTATACCCCTTGGGTTTTCTTTTTGTGAATCATAATGTATGACCTTGGATAGAATCGGGGTTTCCTCACATATCCTTATTATTAAAAACTATTTTTCATCATTTGAATTTATCTCATTAGTTTACCCTTTGTGATTTGAGAGGTAAGACCTTGGATGGGACCAAGCTTTCATTATAAAGTATACATAAAACTTTATACCATGATTACTCACAAAAATAACTACAAATCTTAACATTGACATCTCTTACTTAACATTTTATTTTGCATGCTTCTCAACTTAGTTTAGTGTGTCTTAATTTTTGTTTAAATTATTTTTACATACTTTCCAACTTCAGTTAGTATGTTTTATATTTATATTTTATCATTTCAATCTATCTATGTTTTACATGTTTTTTTAAATTTGATTTAGTATGTTTTACATTTTTTTTTAATTTTAATTTTAAGTTTTTTTAATCATTTACTTACATTTTACACACTTCTCAATTTTATTTAGTGTATTTTATATTTTACCATTTCCATTTGTCTTACATACTTTTCAAAATTTGATTAAGTGTGTTTTATAAATTCGTTTACTTTATATTTTATACACTTTCCAACATGATTTAATGTGTTTTACATTTTATTTTTCAATGAGATCTAGTATATTTATATTAAAATTTACATTTTTTATCATTATTTTTAACTATGCATTTGTTTATAATTACTAGAATTTTTTTAAAAATACATTAAATATATTTTTCATAGCATATAATAGAATTAAACACATGTGCTTTAAAAAATACATACATCCATACCATCAATAAGTCATAATAAATAAAGAAGAACTCTATCTATCAAAGGATTAAATGTTTCATACATTATAAAAACATGAAATGAGTATAAAATTATAATAAGCTATGGTCTACCCTGTCCATCTAATGGACAAGCCACACTACCCATCAAAGCTTAGGACTATCCCCTCTAAATAATATGCTATAATGACTCTATCCAAGAATGAAAGTCCTCTTATTATGCCTATATATTGGACACCTAGGCTTGAACACGTCTCAAATATCTAAAGGTAGTAATATGAGTAACTTTCTCCTTAGATACTATCTACCATGTACTATAGCAATCCATTACCTAATTTAAATGTTAGTTGTGCAGTATCTCCTAGTCTCTATATCTCTCAAACTGCCTCACTAACCAATCAAAATGAACTTAGCATATAAACACCTACATTGAAGTATCTATAAAAAAAAAACTAAATATACATTAGACTTCACACACACACACCCACCCACACACACACACACACACACACACACACACACACACACACACATCTCCAAAACATAAAGTAAAATAAATACATATCTAAAAATATCAAACTTAAATATCAACTACATAACATAACACAAAATACCTACCGATAATAGTATCATCATCATCATCATGCCCACAAAGTACCTCCATTGTAGTATACCTCTAAAGTGTTGTAAAACTAAGATAGAGAATACAAGCACACCATGGTCCACGCTGAATCTATCTCTCTATATAGAATAACTCTATGAGGGTTTTACAATAGGATCTCCTTGATCAAATACCTCTAACTATGGATCAACCTCCTCTTGTACCTCTACCTATATCTTCACCTACTATTATCTCTATCATTGTAGTGCCCATTGTGGTAATTGTAACACTTGATGTGTCATAAGAATCACCACCTCAACATCCTTCAGTGTAATTCTACCTCCTCCTAAGCTAATCTAGCTTATCTCTACTATTGTCTTCACCATTCCATACAAAGTCTAGTATGACGTGGTTGAATAATAGGTACACCTAAACCTCCACTACCCCTTTGCTCCCTTGCATGTCATGCCCAATATGTGGGAAGTACTAATGGTGCTGCTAGAGGTGGAAACCCCAGTTGACCAAGTAGGTGAGCAATAGGATGTGGATGTACCCACCATGTGTAATGTTTAGTAATCTAAACATAGGCCAATCCAAGAGAAATAGTTAGCTAAGTAGGCTAACTAGTTGTAATAACTATATATGTTTTCCACATAATATCACTATGAATTAAAGTCTACAATGCTAAGGTATATGATAAAATACATAAGACATAATCCTATCTCCATCTAATAATATGAGGTAAACTATCATCGATAGCATGGGGCAACCCAGCTAGTTGATACATAGGAAATCTCTCATATATCTAACTACTAAGTAAAATAACAAGGCATCTAGTCATTTTACCATGAGAAAGAATGTTATCCAACTTGTGCACTAGTTGTACCTAAATAATTGACCATAGGTCATATAGAGTATTATACTCTAAAATAGACTGACACAAGGTGACCACATACAATGACACTTTCCCATCTAACTTGTGATAGATCATATGAGCTATCATAAGGTCAATAATCATCTTCCAAATATCCAAAATGGTCAACACATAAACATAAAATAGATGTACTCATAAACCATCAAAATACCTCTCTGAATCGGTCACCCATAAGGTTAGGGATCATCTCTCTAGATATATGTCAGGGGTATCACAAATCATATGAGTGTCTACAATAGGAAGTCCTAAAATAACATGAACATCCTATAGGGTGATACCCACCTCAATAGTATCCCCATCTACCACCCATTTGAAAGTGTTGTTTAGTCATTTCCATGCTCTTAAGAATATGCTAACTAAGTAAATACTCAATGGGATATGACACATCTACATAATCCCTCTAAAGTCTAATGATGCTAAACATACATGGTCATTGACTATTAGTCTCTCTAATAAATTGGGTAATAACACCATATCCATTAAACACTATAGCCTCTATCACCTCTACAAATATTAAACAATAAATCATGTATTTGTCTTTGATATTAGATAATCAATAAAATACACTATGAAATTTAACAATTAACACATTTAAACCAAAATTAACTACTTCATCAACCTACTTTGAAATTTTTTTAACACTTAATTTTACATTAGCCACATAATTAACTATGTCAGTCAAAAACCAAATTTTATACTAGGTCAGCTAGGTAGTTAATTATGCCAGTCATTATTAAACTTCAAGCTAAATCGATTACTTTATATAAAGTCAACCACCTAGCCTAACTATATTAGCCACTCAATACATTGTCAGCTAGGTTATCCTACTACATCGACCAATTTAGACAAAATTAGCCACTTATTATAATTATGTCAACCACCTATATACATTACTACATCGACCAAGATGTACGTGGTCAACCACCTAAACACTATTAAAATAAATTGACCCCTCACCACACAATCAATCGCCTATTACCAAACTACATTAGCGTATTACTACATAGTCAACTACCTTCCTTCAACTATCCATTTTCAACAACATTAGCCTGGCTGACCCCATTCAATTTATGTAGTGTTTTTTTTTTATCTATTTATCATTAATACCTTAGGTATTAATGACTCTTTTTACCCTTGACTAATAACTATCTTCCTAATTTACCTTCAATTTTTTTGGGGTAAATTCTGCTACATAGATTTTTACCAACATCTAGTTTTTAAATCTACCTTATTTTTAAAATAAAATAGATAAACATTCAAAATTAGGTATGTTACTTACTTGGATCATATTAACTAATGTTTCTATGCATCTATCAGCTTGTGTTCCTCACATCTATGCCATAGTCTCTCTCATCACTCTCTTATGTCTCACATAGCTCTTATTTTTTCAAAATAGTAAATTTATAACTGAATAGTTAAAAAATCTATTTATATTTCAAATTTAAAAAATATTTAACTATCAATTATTTATCAAAAAAATTCATATTTTGATCATAATTTATTTCTACAAACTCTTTTTCCAAACTATAAGAAGTTCTAGAATCTTGGCAAGGTAGATAATTTTCTATAATTAACCCATATTTTTACAAAAATTTCAAATTTTGTCTTATTTTTTAAGCTTGCCTAATGTTCTATATATTAGATGCCTCTTATTTCTTCCCACACAAATTATATTCTACAACAATAATATAAATGAAGGTATGTATTTTTTAATTATTTACTTTCATGAATTTTTAAACTTTATACTACAATTTATTTAGCTAAACTTTGTGTTGCTATGTTCTTTTTTGAAACACCATCTCATATTATAATTAAATAATACATGATGAGCTTTGA
Organism: Torreya grandis; assembly: GCA_037957365.1. Taxonomy (NCBI): domain Eukaryota; kingdom Viridiplantae; phylum Streptophyta; class Pinopsida; order Cupressales; family Taxaceae; genus Torreya; species Torreya grandis. The sequence goes on along the minus strand of JARHVA010007228.1, from coordinate 692,793 downwards.
GTGGGGTTTATGCATACACATAAATTTTTTAAACTTTATTAGTTAAAGATGCTTTATTTCTTATAGAAACTCATATAGTCTTAATCTCTCCAAGTGCATGCTTCAAAGTGTGCACTAAGAAAGGAGTTGATAGATGTTTGGTGATTCGCATGATTTTTGGCTGCTATATCATTACCTAAAACCACCATAATATATTTTTATCAAATTTAATAAATAATAAACACCCACTTATACACTCCCTTAAGTAATTCATCATCTAAAATAGCCCCCACCTAAATAAACACCACTTTATCCACTTTTTCTACTACATCGATCTGATCAACATTTTTATAAATTCAACACATGTTACAAAACTGTAATGACCCAAGTCAACATAGTGTGAGGTGTAATGACTCTATTTATTTCCAAATAAGGTCAAACTAATTGACCTTTTTGGTTAAATTTTTGAGAGGGTTTAGGGTCAATCCTTGGATATAATTACCCCCTCAACTTCATTTATAAATAGAGGATCATTCAATTATGCATCATTACAAGTCATAAATCTACTTATAATATCAATTAAAAGTTTCATATCTTGAGTTTTTATCTTGGAGGAGTATTACTTACCTTTTGGAGGTATTATATATATAAGATAAGTCTTGTAAATTAGAGTTGATCTATGATCCTTACAAGCCACAACAACCTCTTTCAACACACCATTGGTCAAGGGAGAGATTGAGGCACAATGAGTTCATTTCAACAAAGTATGTACAATACTAACCCTTCATATTTTGATAATTAGATATTGTAGAAACTAATGGATTAAATTATATCTCCCCTTAGATTACTTTTATATTATTTTGAATAAAATTATCCTTGTTTGTTTATTGTCTTCCTTAATTATGCCACAAGCTTTGGTGATCATTATATTAAATTACATATTTATTTACTATATTAGCTTATATGTTTATTTAGTAGATTATATTACTTATTTTTATTGCAATCATAAGATGCAACTAGTGTTATTATATGATAGAATTTGACTAGAGGCATTAGAAACCTCTCCTTTGTTATTGATCCTTTATTTTAGATTTAACATATCCATCATTAGTCAAGACCACGATATAAAAAGGTATTGTTAAGTGAATTATTAGTTGATTACCCTCTCAAAGATTGATTATTAATGAGTAGGATAAGTTTTAGACATATCTTATTTCATTTTCATATAGTTACTACCTTATCAATTATACCTTTTATGAGTGTCTTTGATATGTTATTAGAATGAATTTAGATACATACATATCGAATAGTAATTTTTAAGGTGCATGGGTGTGTTAAATACATTGATGCTAATTAGGTAATTATAGTTTCTAAAATTCCATATTAACATCCTCTTGAGAAAGATAAATTTATACCTAGATAGTTAATCATAAAACCTTCTATAGTTAATCCTTCATAAAGGGTAAGAAACATACAATTCTATTTACCAAGTGATTAGTACTTGAGAGACCATTGCATCATAGATTCATAGTGAGTTTTGTTGATAATAAAAAATGTCATGTTAATAAATTAATACTTTAATTCATCAAAAAAAAAGGTGAAATCATACTAGTCTAATCATAAGGGTCTAAGTAATAAAATTGATTCTAAATATGCACATAAAGGTTTTTTTAAATGATATGAAAACTATAAAGTAAGTCAAATATTATGGAGTGATCAATTACTATTTAGAATTAAATATCACTTAAATATTAAATAAAAATATTAAATTATAATTATGTAATCTAACCTATCTGAAAGAGAAAGTCTATTAAAAAATCTTTTGAAAGAAAGATCTCTGATCCTTTATAATTATATTTAGTCAAATTATTTATAACTTACTGATTTATCTTTTATCTCAAATAAGTCCAAAGAAAAGAAATAAAAATAACTAAAAGATAAATAAAATAACTAAAAATTAAATTTAAAAAGTGAGAAAGAAAGAAAAACTAACATAACTTAATAACTCAACAAGATACCTATAAACAAATAATTAATCTCTAAACTACAAAAAAAATATCAAGAAACAACCTATATGAAATAAGAAACAAGTAATATTACATGTTATAATCTAATCTTAACTAATAATTAAATCTAGATTAAATTAAAATACTAATCTAATAATGTACAAAAAAAAAAGATTAATCTAATATAAAACTATCGAAAACAAATAAATCAACACATACACACACACATATTCAAAAAGAAAAGTTTCAGTATCTTTATTCCAAGTAAGTGGTGAAAAGATACAACCATAATGCCAATAGATGATGGAAAAGAGAGAAAAGAGACAAGTGTCTCAGTCAAAAGAATAGGGAGAAAAAAGTCTTGACCCAATGATACAATATCCCATAAAGAGAGGGATACAACATAAGTGAAAGAAAAACATTAGCATTGAAAATCAGAGGCTAGGATGCAATAGAGATAAATAACCAAAATAGTCTTCTACCCTACCTTTTTTACCCTTTTTCCTCTTTACCTCCTGCCATACCTCTTTTGTTTATCCCACTGTGATAATCTACAAATCTATATTATGAATTTTTTGGATTGATTTGTTACCCAACTGATTTGGGTGTTTGTATGATGCTAATTCTTTATCAAGATCAGAGCTTTCTATTTCATGGGATTGTTTCACACCTCCTAGGGTGATCCCACCTATTTTTGATTCTAGTGTTGGATCCCTTATTAATTTTCCTTCTTTAGTGAGGTCAATGTCCTGATCCTATGTATTTGGCTCTTTTGTCTCTTTTTCATTTTGACCTTGTTCCTCTAGTTCATGTTCTTCTACTACATCTTCGTCTTGTATTAGTATGGAACACCACTTTGATGTTGATTTCATCCCTTTATTTTTTGGTGGATTGTTATGACCCTAAGGGAAAATAGCCTATAGATGTCTTATAATCTTGTAGATGGGACATCGAAAGCTAATATTCTCAAAGTCTAGTAATTATATATGTTGGAGATCTCCAAATTTGATAATCATTTTATTAGTAGACCTTTAATTAGGTCTATCTACACAAAAATATGAGTCTGTGTGCACAAACATGCCTCCATTCACTCATAATTAGATTTAATGAACTTATCCAATTGATCTCATAGATTTTTAAAAGTAGTGATGAGAGAGATAGGGAGGTTTGGTAGCCTTACCCAAATAGGCATAACAATGATTGAGTTGGAGCTCAAATCAAATTTTATAAACCATGGTGTAAGGTAAAGGCCCATTGTGCCCTAGAACCATAGACCTTTTGATAATAATCTTTGGTAAGTATCATCATAAAAAAAGTATAATGAAAAACCCCTTAGAGCAGAGGGAGATTTCACATTATTTAGACCAAGTAGTATATACCTACTGAAATAAAGCTGCTATAGTTGGCCAAAAACCATTAAATATATAGATGACATCTTCCTTTTCTAGATTCTTTGTACTTTATCACTTCTTCCTCTAAAATTTCCACTTATGGTACCTCCTTTGACTGTTCTAAAATGTAGGATCTGGATGAGGGGTGCACTTTCTTATTTCCTAATTTAGTAGCAAAGTTCTTGACAACATCTTTAAAAGTCCCCCTGAGCTAGAAGATTTTACAACATCCTTTTATGTGAATGATGAAGTATTACTAGAGCCAATGCCACCACCACACATTCAAATAACCATAGACAACAATGAGCCTTTTGTAATACCATACACATTTAGTGAATTTTTATTCTTCAAGTCTTTGCCTCTTTGTATGAGACATTGATGGTTAGTTGGGGTACCCGTGGCTATTATAATAAGATCTTTTAAATCTTACACAGTATTAGTTCCATCAACCTAAAGATAGTTTATTCCCCTTGATAGATCGTAGAAATATTTTGTAGCTTCCCCTTTACACCAAAGGGCTTCCTGACATTGGCATTTTGTCAAACATTTTGAAAACATCTAAGGCTTGTGACCAATTCACTATCCCTTCATCATGGTTCCCCCAATCCACATATTTTCCCTATGCTGAGCCACTCTCCACTATTGGCCATTGATTGTGACCATCCTCAACTATTGTTGTTGAGTGAAGGATTGACTTTCCCTTTGGTAGAGACATATGTGGTTTCTACATAAAATAAAGCTTATCCCCCCCAAATCATCTCTCTATGTGCATGTAGCACCTTTGAAAACCTACATACATGGGTAGAATGATTGTAATCTTCTAGTTCACCTTCCACTAGCAATGTCTTAGCCACTGTAGACCAGAATTCATATGCATCCAACCATTTGTGACATGACCTAGCCACCACATAAGTCTTTGTTCACTCCATTATATATATACATATATAACCTAATTATGTTATTTAAAAAAATAAAATAACTGAATCAAACACTTAATCTAAACAAATGAAAAGACTAAAATAAATATTCTAGATTATAAAAGACATAAATTGTGATAAATGAACTACAATTTAAAATTAAATATGAAGTCATAAATAAAATAATAGGAAGAACAAATACTAAACAAAAATAATAAACTAAGTGAAAAGCACAAACTAAAATAAAGTAATCAAAGAAAGAGATTAAAAATCTATTCTAATTTAAAGAAATAATTTTTAACTAAAATAAGCTTAATATAATAAAGACAAATACAAAATAATGCGAGTCTTAAATTAGAGTCATCTTAGCAGAAATTTGAATAAATTTTATTAAAAACAAGTTTTTAGTACAAACAATGTTTAAAAAGATAATTATTTAGAATTGAGAGATCAATAAATATTATACAAAGTGAATTATTCATAATTATTTGGGTCAAGTAAATAAGATTATGCACATATGATTGTATTTTTATAATCATTAGAAGATATTAGGCTTGATAGATTTCAGATAATCATTTTATAAACCAATCAAGAAACTTGGATATACTTGTGCTAAACAAGTGAGTTACTTCACCATTAGAGAATATATTATTTGATTTATCTGTAAATAATTATTTAATCTCAGAGATTATTTATATAAATAAAGAATTAAGATGAAACTCGAATGACTAGAACTCTTCAATACCTGTTATGTTTCTTTTATTTTTGTGTTGTGACTTTGATCTATTTATAAAGTAATATTTTGGAGATAGTTATAAAATAAGTAATAACCAACTTGTTAGTTAGTTATTAACTTTAATAAAATTTAAAAAAATAGTTAATTATTTAACTATAAGTTAAACTTTAATTTTGAGTTATTAAAGTTTGAAGAAGATCAAATCAATTAAATAATAGATCGATAACAACTCTAATAGATGGGGGGAATGAATCATTAGAATACAATAAAATAAGCATTTACATATACATGACATTCACAATAACTACTAACAATTAAATAAAACTAAATACTTAAAATATTAAATACCATGAATATTTCTATATAGTTTTAATAAATCTTTAACATTTCATTTTGTAGAAAATGTAGTGTCATGTCTAATAAAACTATGAAAATAATATACATAAACTCTAAGTATAAGCATATCAAAATAATCTATATAAATTCAAAGTTAAAATATTTAAGATAAACAAATATTTAATCTAAGTTTGAACCAAAAATTAAGTCAGTAAATGGAACCCTCTTATTAGTCTAGTACTTCATGTATTCCATAGGTGCAGTGAGAAGTTTAACCAATTTTGTGCCCTTAGAATAATCAACTTATAATATAACCTTTTTTAATTTCTTAATCACTAGAGTCTGGGCTATAAGACTGCTAATACATTTTTTGCTTGATAAAGTAGGTCTTTCAAGTTCTGGGGAGGACATTCTAGTATTAATAGGTACAAGTGAGCAAGTATACAATTTGATAGTGACTTCAAGTATATATTGTATTTTATTAGATAATGAATCATTATGTGGATTAAGTTCAAGTAATGACACATTATGTGAATCATGTTTAAAAATAGTGTGCATATGATGAAAAGACTCAATTGGAGTACTTCATCTGCAAGGATGATATCTTCCATAATCTCTTCTCAAACCTATATTACCAAGCAACTAAAAAGAACTAGCTAGCAATGAATCAATCACATTCCAAAATAGGGGATAAGAAACTTTAAAATGAATAGATATGTGAATTTCACAGTTGAATAGTTGAGGAAAAGTGTTAGCATCCCTACAGTCATGAAAGTACTAACTTTAAAAACTACCCAAGGAGTTCCCTCACTATGCTAATCATCACCTTGATCCCATATATTTTTACCAAAATTATATGAATTTGGAGTGTATCCTGACATCTTTTACCAAACAGACTAAAATAAGCCTTCTAAATGAATTTACATATCAAATAATTGCTATATCCAAAATTTTTATTATCAAATAATAATCACATAATATTAACATCAAAATGATCAAAATCATAAAATTCTATCAACTTCAATCCACATAATATTTATTGAATTTGGATTGTTTAAAACTCAATATATTGTACCTCAAAATCACATCTTGTAATAATCAAATATTAATTAATCTTGTCTTTTTATATTTTGACCAAAGAATGAAATTGCTATGCATAGAGGAGATTGTTATAAATAAATCATGTAGAAGAAATAGGTTTAGTGGATAAATATCACTTATTAAAATTATTTTAAATACACAGTCCCTAAAAATTCTAACATATATAGTCCTAAAATCACCCTATCTGATTATATCTTGAATTTGATCTCAAAAAGGCATCACACAACTGAATATGAATAAAAAATGTATTTATCTTAATATATCATAAATAAAGACAATTAAAATAAATTATGACTATTAAAACCATACACCACACCTCTAGCAAAATATCCTTTTCATTACTCTTAATCATCCTGTATCTTTTTAAGTTAACATAAAAATGTCATTAAAAATAACATCATTTATGTATAACCCAATAAATTAATGAATTGAATAAATATCTATAGAATAACTATTGAATAATATGCCAAATTCATCATTATTTGCACATAAATCATGACTATTTACAAACTGCATAAACACTAAATCTTCTAGGTTATTCCAAAATTCTATATGCATGTAAAATTTTATCATACATCTATAGATAAGAACTATGAGAATTTTTTTTTAGACTAAAATGTCTGTAAGACTATCAAAAAATTCTTTTCAAATATCCATTCCAAACTAGTGAAATTTCTTAAAAATAGACAAGAATCTATCACAAGATGTCAAGATGAAGTATGTTTTGATAAAACAAATATTTTGAAAACATATCTACCATAAAAATCCATTATCAAAACCATTCATGTATCTAAACAAAAGAAAGACCCAAATATATGCATGAAACCTTGTTACTTCAAAATAATCTTCTTCATATGATAAAGATTGTTAACAAATTTACTAAAAAAACCAACACTTATCCTATCAAGAAAATGACTTGACCAAAATATTTATCAAGTAGAAAGTTCATGCATGATATAACTAGAAGATTTATTCAAGAAATTACTCAAAAATTACAACTTTTTGACAATCAAAACACCAAGAACATCCAGGTCCAGCCATATTATATCTAAAATCAACATGAAACCATTTCTAAATAATCAAACTATATTTATATGTTTCGATGAAATAAGATTAGAGTGCATGCAATTTATTTGAAAATTAATGAAACCATGTTCTCTAGAACTAACTTAGATTTATAATAAATTAAAACCAAAACACAAATCCATGCATAAAAATACAAAAATTTGAGCCATGTGTTTTTTAATATTTCTTTGCATTAAGAAAACAACTGAAACACACATTGTTAGATTTTTAAGAAAATATTCTCAAATCCCACAGTATACTCTTTATCTCATTGATAATGTTTATAACCAAGGATTCACTTCCATAACAAGCTTTAAATCAAATGAGACTAGAACTAATAAAATTACACTTAAATATTATCAAAACTAACACTTACTATCTAGGATGATGTGTATAAATCACATTGATTTCCATAACTTTTGCCAACTTGATAACTATTCCAATCAAACTTAGTAACTTATCAAATGATTTTTCAAGTTATTTTTTTAAATCACCAAATTAACTACCAATCCCACAGACCAAGGTTAGTACCTGGAATAAAATGTAATCAATCCATCAAATATGCCAAATCAGACCTCAAGTTTGTCATCCATTATTTTTAATCACAACCAAATCTATAGTGAATCACTATTTAAAACTTCCAACAATGTCTTAAAATTATTTCAAATAAACATAATCACCATTACATTGGTTAGCTTTGGACCCTATTTCACATGATATCTAACCAATGACACCACCTTCAAAGTGAACATATCAAGTATATGCTTTATAACTTAGGCAACATTCATATTACCACTTAGGTAATAAATCATATATATCATTTAGGAAATGCGTTTATGACCTAGGAAATACTTATAACTTAGGTAATTAATCCTTGGGTTTTAGGTTTTCAAAATATACAAAGCTATTGAAAACTTACATGACATAAACATAAATAAAATTTATTCAAAACATATATACACTAACAATATAAATTACTATCAATACTATAGAAATTATTTTGAAAACCTTCTAATCAGAAAAATCTAATATGAAACACCTAATGATGTTATGGATTTGAAGACATGTTGGAAATAATGTCTGACTATGTATCTGGGTCATTTAATCACTTCAAACATGCCCAAGTGTTATAACATAGTATGAGATTTGTCTGATTTGACACTAATTTTTCATTTTATCAAGTTCAAACAAAACATTTATATCATTATGAATCAATGTAAATATTATAGGTTATCTCTACAAATCATATAAAGATTGATATTGAAAACTATTTCATTTAGAACAAACTTATGCTTTCAAAACCACTTAATTAACTTTAAAAATAAATATTTCATTTAAATGTAGTTATTAAATGTCTGCCTATGTATATAAAAATGCATATTCGATTGTATGACAATGAATTGGACCTGGACATAATTTTAGACCTCATGACACTAGGTCATCTATATGGTAAAGTAAAAAACATGATAATATTATAAAAGAAAGGGGGTGATCAAAATAGGCTTAATAGATTCCACAAAATCCTTATCTACTATGCATCATATTCAAATATCCAAATCACCTACACATATTTCTATTAATACTATTTTAAATAAATCACAAATTATTCAATGATGGGTTCCACAAATCCTTACTGCTATTATTTATACTTCACAACCACAAAGTCCTATTATACATACACATAGTATGGCATATCTTATAATGCCAAATATTAAACATATGCACACTCCTCAGAAACATCACCAATTTATTACACTAAATTCACCCTAGGGAGACATTTATAATATATTTTGGATGAGATCATAGGCTAGTTCCTTTCAAAAATTCTCAAAATACCCAAAAAATCACAAAAACTTCAAAAATCCAAAACATTTTCAGTGTTTACATGTCCTATTAGCTCCTTGGAATATATGTTGTTAGTTCCATGTTTATATATGGAATATTAATCTTTTATATATACACATGTGTGTTACAGATATTTTGAATGTGATTCAGGCATACACAAATACATGATCTATACACTTTTGGATGTTAGGTTTTTCTTTCACTCACACCACTAAGACATTAGGGGCATCCATCTCTATGATCATGATTCACCTAAGTTATATCATTTTATGATTGATTTACATTATAATATTTGATCTCATTTATGTAGTTAAACATACATTTATTCATATTTATATCTTTCACAACATACTTGATATGCTATCTGATTAATAATTTTTGCTAACACATATATCTAGGTACTAGTATGATATATTTATATTGGTTTCTTATACTTTCATTTATACTTTTGTTTAAGTATATTGATTTGTTATTGTATTATTTGTTTGAGACTTTGAATATGCTCCATTGTTTACATATCCCATGCCTTTATTTTCCTCTTTGACATTTGAATATGTCATTGTTTATTGAATGTTGACATGTTACTATGTTATTCTTGATTTGTGGACATTTGACTAAGTTATGTCCCTTTGATTGTGTAAAATTTAAACATGCCCCTTATTTAAGGTCTCCTTGGACCATTTTATTTTGATTTGATTTTGAGTATTTTTTTATGTGTGCTTGATTACTTTTTGAGCTTTAATGTTACTATATAGATGTTTCCATGATCTACATCATGTATCTTAGGACTTGGTGTGATCACATTCATTGTGATTAAATAATATATCTAACTATACATGTTCTCTCTATATGATACATGGTATATTGATAGTTTATATAGTTATATTATCTTTTTGAGGTAAGATAAATACCACTTTCTACTTCCCCTCACCTTAAAAGAGGGGGCATATTAGTGGGGGTGTGCCATATAGATGTGACTTTCACATTGATTCATAGATTTAAATTATAGTGGGGTCCTATTTTAAAAACATGTTATCTGCATTTGTTAAAGTTTTAGATTTAGTGAGAGTATTTTTTGAAAACATGTTCTCCACACTTATTTAGTATTCTACATACCTAGATTATAGTAGGGGCCTATTTTAGAAACATGTCCTCCACATTGAAACTTACACTAGTTTTTAGTTATAGATTATAGTGGGGGCATATTTTAGAAACATGTTCTCTACATAATTTTAAATTGACTAAATTTCATAGTTATATGATTCAGATACATATTTATGATATAATTCTACACATTGGTATCATTGTTATACATAGTTTTAGCATGAAACACATTTTAGGTGCATATGCTATATACTATGTACCTAATATTATAAAATTAAATTAGTTTTAGATTTTAAACACTTTCATGGATTGCCACCACCCACCAAGTTGGAATGTTATGGATTGTATTGAGTCAATCTACTATAATATTTGGTATGGTTAATGTGATCAAATCACTCAATATTGCCAAGTTTATAGGTTAGAATTGATTACATCATCTAGCCTCATCAATTTTATATTGGTATTTGACTTGATTCACTCACTCTCACTAGATTATGAGTATGATTAAATTGCATAGTTGAGCTAATCTCAATTATTGGGTGGCAACTCATCTTTTATCCAAGGTTGGGGTCATGCATCCTCCAATCTCTCTATCTCTTTAGATATATGCACTTTTCAAATTTTATATGTTGTTCTAATCTTAATTTCAATGATTCATAATGATACATATTTCCAAAAGGAAATATGGTTGAATTAATACATATATGTACTCCTAACCTTACTCTCTTTCAATTTCAATTATTTCAATACTTTTAATTTCAGATTATATGCAATGATTTATACTATAATATGCTCTTGATTACAATTTAGTCACTAGAAAATCACTCAAATTAGAGTCAAGTAAAGTAAAGTATTTTTATACACACCCATATACATATTTATTCTCTTTTAAAACAATAATTTCATTACTATATTAGGGGGAAATGTATACACCATTTTTAAATTATATTGCCCATCAATATTGTACACTTGAAAAATACATATCATGGATGTACCTTTAACTTCTAAACATTTTCCATTTCCAAAGGCATCACATACACTATATTTCTATGGTTAATTACTTATCTCTTGGTTTGTAAAATGTTATTCTAATGACTCATACATTCTATCTTGTCTAGAATGTTATAAACATGTTTATCTTCTATTTCTACAAGTTTTGGACCTACACCTATTTTATGGTTGCCCAAATGCTTGCATCTTAGTTATACACCTATGTTGATGCAAGTATCCTATCCAAATCAAAGTTTCTAGTGCCCTAAAGTCATCCAATTTACAAATGAAACATATTTATATGGTTAGTTTAAATGATTTAATATGGGATATTCTCCAAAGATATTAATATAAATATAAGATCAACCCTAATTTATTCTTCACAAAAACAACTAGTAACTCACAAGGAAAATTACCAAAAGTATTATATAAAGCACTAAATTGAGTAAAATATTTATTACTTTCTCCTATTTCTATATCAGTCATAGAGATAACATATCTATAGGTTTGAAGTACTAAATGAGTAACTCAAGAGATATGTTTTTCAAATTACAAGCTAAGTCACCATTATACTTGCTTATCACATATTATATGATTCAAATACAATCTAACACAAAGAATAATTACATAAGTCTGAGGCCTTATTTAGAGTATTTAATATATAGGCAATGGTCATTGATAGATGGGTATTTGGGGCAACTTGACACTGTGTGTTCACTAACCTATTTTTTTATAGATACTATGAATATAAAGAACTAGAGTTTTACTATTTGATAAGGAGCTATAGTCCATGACCCATATCTAGATGCCTACAACAAAGAAAACATAGAACCTAGAAGCATCTAGGTGGTCACATCTAATTTCATTAGGTATTCCATACTAGACACCTACATCTAAGATAGATAGTAACACCAACACAACCATCCCAAGTTGAAAACTATATATGTATAATTTTTAGAATCAGGTGACTAATCTATAATTTATATCTAGTCCACTTTCTACTTGTTCCAAATATAGATATGTATTAACATTAAAACTAGCTATCTTTTCTTTATCATTGAAATATCTAGCATAACTATACTTTCTATATTTATCATCTCAACATAATAAACTCAGTATATTTTTTATCTAAGTTTCAAAAATAAATTCCTTGATTTAGAAATCTACCATCCTTGTGACCTAGACTATCTCTAATCCTTTAACCCTATATTCTTATTAATCTATATTTTAGGGTTAAAAATATGTTAAATATGAAAAAGTGCAACCATAGATGTTGAGTGTCATTAAAATATAACATGGTTCAATTTACACTAAGATAAATCACATCACTACAGATAGATTTAGATTCTATTTGTAACTTCGTAACTTTGAAACTTGAGAATTATTGAAAATTCCATAGTAAAAATGTGAACATGAATGAATATCATGCCTCTATATCTATACTATTTGAAATTTTATATGACTTTTCAAGTTTTGAAACTTTGTAATTTTGAAAACTTTGAACTTTTGAACTATTTAAAACTTGTAATTTTGTAAGTGTAGTGATGAGTGCACATGCATGATAGATGTCCCCATAATATGAAAATACTGAATCATATTTCTACTTTTAAATTAACTATTTACATATATTTAAAATTTAATTCATGAAGATTTAATGTCATAATTAAGTCCATTATGATGCCCCCTTTTTGAGATAAGAGATATAGCCTGCAAGTCACTTGTCTCAAAATAAAGCATATATGAAAGATATATCACTTTGAATATTTGGAATTGATTGCATTCATAGTATTGAATATAACATGAATTTTTAATATAGTTCTATAATAGAGTAAATGATATGAATCATGGCACCACAGTAATAAACAACATGCATTAAAGTACTCTCATATAAAATTTTATGTAATTTTGCATAATATGTCACTCATAACGCTCAAGAGGCCACATACAAGGAACATGTAAAATGTCACATAATACATAGGGCCAAGAGCCACACAAAAATGGTATAATTATGCCATATAAACAAATGTTTTAACATACAAGGCCAACAACCACACTCATGATAAAAAATCAAGTTTAAATCTAGCATGTAGTAAAATAAGAATGCAAAGAAAAACATATAGCCAATGAAACTAGAATAAATCCATCATATATATGAATGTTATTTTTATCAAGTATAATATTTCATGTAATATATTTTAAAAATATAAGTGATGTAATGAAACATTTGTATGATTTATATTTCAACATTATCAAGAAGTTTTGGATAGAGATAAATTGTATAAGTGTTTGCAGAGAATAAACAGATGCCCCCAACTTAGTAAGATTGTTGGGTAATAAGGGAAGCCTGGCATCAAAGAACCATGTAAAAGTATGTCCTATATCACACTCAATTACCTTATGAGAATAATTATATATTTAAAAATAGAATATGTTATCTACCTAACATATAATAAACAACATATGAAAAGAATTAAACTAGTAACATTTAAAAATGCATTTAGTCTTGATTTTGAATTTTTTGAAAATATATTTTGATTTTTTAGAATATATGCATGTTTTTTGTTTTTAAAAAAAATATTTGAATGCTAAAAAAATATTAACAAAATATGTCAATCTAAATATAATAATGGCATAAATGCATGATATTCATTATATTTTTAATAGGCTTACCTTTGAGTGTGGCTAGTGCATAAGCTCATGTGCCTAGTCTTTAAGTGACTACAAATAGATCCAACTAATTAGGTTTGAATTTTCCTTTGTTATTCATATCAAAATTGGTATTATTTTGATTTTCAATAAAAATAAATCACTAATTTAAAATTAACATTCACAATTATTTTTCCATATGCTCTTTTAACATGTGCTTGATATACTTTTAAATGCTCAAGAGATTGTATGCATTTGATATCAACTATTTATAATTCATGTAGGCATTTTTAATTATACTCATTATATTTAATAATATCTTTAATAAGACATATTTTTTTCAATTTTTAGAGGGAGTACAACTTCTATTCCATAATCAAGAGAGTAGGGAATAACCTTTGTTGGTGTGTGTACACTTTTGTGATATGCCCTTAAAGAATTAATTATTTGAATGTACCATTGACCCATGATTTGTAATAATATTACTTAAGATTTTATTGATTGTCTTATTAATTATCTCTACTTGACCATTTACCTATGGGTAATATGGAGTGGAGAAAGTCTGATAGATTTTAAATTTAGCACAAAATATTTTGACTATTTTATTCTTTAATATTGAACCATTATCTATTACAATGGTATAAGATAATGTAAATCATGTGATAATATGTGTTAGCAATAAATCATAAATTCCCTCACTGATTATGGATTATAGGGGTATTGATTATACCCAATTAATAAAATATTTAGTATCAATAATAATAAATTGATTCTCCTTTGAATATATGAGATGTATTTTCATGATTAAGTCAAAGAGACAAAGGAGAAAGGCCATGGAGACATAATAGACTATAGTGAATATATGGAGCATGATTAAAGTTATCCTGCCTTTGAAATTGGGAACATACTTTGACATAGTCATGACATTATTAGAAAATAATATCCTTGACATAAGAGCTTGAAAGACAATTTTACCACTAAAGTGGTCTCCACATTCATTATCATGAACTTAAAGTATAGTTGTTTAAGCATCAACTATATTTAGACATCATAGCAATTTCATAAAAACAAAATTTAAAAAGGTATCTAATAATGAGTATATAACACATGGTCTGGCATTGTCAGTGGTTTTTATCTTCTCATGTAGTACTTTAAAGAAAATGATATTTATAAAGGTAATTATATATATCGATGTACCACTAAGGATTATCTACACTTCGTGTGATTGTTAAAACATCTAGTGCATTGATGATATTCATTTAACTAAAGTATCATTAAATTGTTGGATAGTAAATATTACATGATCAACATGGATATCAATTAGGAATAAATATTCTATGCTATCCATAACATCAACATGTCAATTATATTTTCAAGGAATACTCTCAATAGATAAAGAAGAGAAGTGTAATATGAGACATTGGTTAATTTCTTTATAAGGAATTAACATATCTTCTTTAGTTTGATAAACATTTATAACTTGATTGATAACCAAATACAAGTTTTCATACACTTGTATATATTTGATATGTAACTTTTATGCAATTAATAAGTCAAGTATTAAATATTGATACTCTACTATATTATTTGTGCAATAAAATCCTAAATAAAAAGTGAAGAACATGTGTTCACCTTGTGGAGTAACAAACACAATCCTAACACTAGAACTTGAAATACATTTATATCCATCAAAATATATGGTTTACATATCTGTGCCACTATTATAAGAAGTGAATTCATCTCAAAATTAGTAGTAATGGGTAATAGGTCATGCAATGGGGTAGCCACTAGTTGATTTCAAATTAATTGCCATTTTATATATTTTTGTGAGATAAAAATAAGATAAAATTCAATAATAAACATTACCCACTTTGTTATGCATCTTGATAAATGAGAATTTGACACAAGATATTTAAGTGGATCAAATTGAGTGATGAAATAAGTTTCATTATGGAGAAAATAATGTCATAATTTTTGCATGGTGAAAATAATAGCTAAACATAATTTTTTTATAGAAATATAATTTTGATCATAATTGAGAAGTGTGAAACTAATGTACCAAATAACATATTCACGATGATCATCATCATATTATGTGAGTAAATCTCCTAAATCTTGATCGATTGTAAAAATGTATAATACGAGGGGTCTATCTAGAATATGAGGAATAATAACAAGTAGGTTAAGAAGATATTATTTAATTTATTAACATTTTTATTGACATGAGTCATCCTATTCAAATTTGGTTTCTTTCTTAAGTAATTATGTAAAATATTGTGTTTTATCTTCTAATTGAGCTATGAAACATCACATAGCTTGAATAAAATTTGTAAGAATAAAATTTTATTTAAATTAGTTGGTTCTGGTATACCAAGTATAGATTTTATTGAATTAAAATCTACTTTAATGCCTCTTTGTGAGATGGTAAAATCTAATAGTTTTCTAGAAGACACTCCAAAAATAATTTTTTTTGGGTTTAAATGCACATTATATTTCCTCATTCTTTCAAATATTTATCATAAATTGATATCATGATATTGTCAATGTGTGGAATTTTATAATAAATCATCCATATAATATTTAACCATTTTATATATTTAATCATAAAAAATATGATTCATCGCTCATTGATAAGTTGATCCTACATTTTTTCAATCTGAAGGGCATGACAATATAATAAAATATTCTCTAAGGTGTGATGAATGATGTCTTTTAATAATCTACATGATTGATCTTGACTTGGTTATATCCAAAAAACCACTCATAAATAATAACATCTCATATCTTATGGAATCCACAATCATGTCTATTTTGGGAAGTGGAAAATCATCTTTAGGACAAACTTTATTTAAATCTTGGTAATCCATATAATATTGATTTTTTTTATTAGGATTAATTATTGGTAATATATTAGAAACCCATATTCATCAATATGAATGAATCTAACATCCAAAATTTGTTTGACTTCAATTTTTAACATTAAAGTCATTTTTGGATGCATTTTCCTGATATTTTTTCTTCACTAGTTTAACATCAGGATATAATAAAATGTTGTGTATAAATACCTTAGGATTAATTCCAAACATATCTTTACATGCCTATGTGTTATGAACCCAAGGAAGCACAATTGATTACCATATACAAGCAACTTACATGCGGAATTATACTAGAATCACAAGTAACTAGAATTCAAAAATAACACAGAATATGAGAGACAATACACAACTTGTATTAATACTCTTCCAGAAAAGAAATACAACCAAGAAGATGCCACAATTCTTCTTCACCTTACAGAGGCTTCCCACACCTCAAGTGTATAGTAATTCACCTTCAAGAGTTCTCTCTCTCTTATGGTCCCAACACACAACTCAAACATAGAGTTGGTGTTTACCTCCAACCAGTCAGTATCACTACTGCCAGTACACAAGTGCTCCACGCACTCCAAGTACTCAATGTACTCCAAGTAGATCTCCCCTGAACTTGAAACAACCTGAAACTCAAATGATCTTACTCATGGAAGGATCTACCTTGCCTTCCTCTATGCTCTCTGATGTGTTGCTGTCACCTTTGATCCTGCTGCCACCTGTAGATCTCCTTTGACCTCGCACACACACCTGTTACCATGTAGATCTCTCTACACCATAAAGAACCCTTATCCTTACCTCACCAAGTCTTTATGATTCTCCAAACTAGTACCCTGGTGGATCTTCTCCCTGATCTAACACACCTATAGACCAACCTGATCATACACACTCGGCACCCTTGTGGAACTAGGAGGAACACCCTTGCTTTCTTCACACACAGAAGGAGCTAACCTTGCTCAACTCAACTAGCACACCTTATAATATATCCCATGAGTCTATTATATATATCTCATGCAAACAATAATTAGACATCTAATTACAATAATTAGATCTGTAGCTCAAGACTATAATTGGCCTCTTAACATGCAAACACTCAGTTCGTTAACAAACTGTTCGTGCAACTGACAGTTCTAAAACCACACAGGTGACCGACGTCGGTCCCCATCAAGCTAGAGATGACCAATGTCAGCTGATACCTAACTGATGTAGGTTGCCTTTCCCACTATATATGACCAATGTTGGCTGATCAGACCGACGTCGATTTCCCTACAACTTAGCAACCTCTCAACAACCTCCTCCATGTCTGCAACAGTGAAGCTTTTAGCTCCACAACCTAACACTATGTAAATAATTTAGGGTAATCATGCAATTTTTTTGAAAGATATTTAATTTTGTCATTTATTGACATGGTGGCTAGTAGTATTGGTGGTGGATCATTTTTAGTGCAAAAATGAAACTTGGATTTTTCCTCATTAAGTAGTGTTGAATGATCTTATTTATATGGAGTAGTAGGAATCAGAGGAGGACCATATAGTTGTGTTTGTGTATATAATCATCACTTTCCCAAAAATAATCATGTGGATTTGTCTCACGAGGAAATATTTTCTTATAATGGAATGAAGGAAATTCCTCATATACACCTAGATATTCCAAAAGAGACTCATAATTTAAAAATTTCATCCAATGCCAATATTTATAATGAGAGTGTGTTATCAATAAGTTTAGGATATACTAATAATAATTAAGAAACACAACTAACTTGGTTGGTATGATATAAATGTATATGAGTAGTGGGTATACATTTAAGAGGTTGATTAACTTGATTGAGTCCATGACAAGTGGACTAATCCTTATATCTAAGACTCGCACATCCTTCATTGATAGGAGTAGCAATAGGATAAACAATACCTTGTGCATGTTTACCTAACCCTTGCCAAAGGAATACTAATATTTTTGTTAATATTTAAGGCCAAAACCATATTGATTGAAGTTTATTAATGAGCTATCTAAGTGTGGAATAGATGAGAGTACATAAATAGGTGGAGAAAATGGTGAGACTTTGATGGGGGAGGGTTGCATATAGGGAATATAAGTATTCATGGGTTGGATTATTGCATAATATTTAATAGTATGTTAGACTAAAGGAAATGTATATATATCCTTGATAGCTAAATTTAGGACACACATGTAATATATAAGGTATGTCATTCATGTCATGAATCCATGGTCAACCTAATAAAAGGTTGTAATTAAGATCATTAGGCATAACTTGATAAACAATAGGAAGAGTACATGGGCCTAAGGTAATATTCAATGTAATCTTCCCAAGTAATTGGTGTGTAATGTTGTCAAATCCACAAATGCTCATGTTTGAAGGAGTTAGATCTTTCATTGTTATGCCTAGTAAATTAGGGAAAGAGCTATTAAAAATATTTAATCCAAATCCATTATCAATAAGTACTCTTTTATTCATCTTATTATGTACACAAAATTATATATACAAGGGTGAATATTGATTAATAATGTGTTTTGGCGTAAGATCCTCTTTTTAAAAATAAATAATTTATTATATCCATCAAATGGTATTAATAATAGAGTCAACATAAGGAAAATCACCATTATTAGGTATAAATGTATTATTTAATGCCACATATAGTATGTATTTAAAGATTGAAATTATTTACAACTAGCAATGAAATTTTGGCATTAGTATTCTTTATTGGATATAGAATGTCAAACTACTTGGATTGAGGAATTTGACATGATGGAGGGGAGGTAAAATGAGGAATGTTACCTCGTTAAGTATTAAAAAAATTAACATTTTGATTAAAAGAGTGCTTACATGCTTTTTCAATATTATAATAATTTGTAGTACAATGAGCTAAAAGTTCCTCTAAAGTAAGCTTTGAAACATTATCAAAATTTAAGCATGTAAAAATAAAGTATGTAACATCTTGGAAAGTAGGAGAAAGTTTTACAAGAAAATGTATTATCTTATGTAACATTTTACAAAGACTTTGATTACTTAAAATCATTATAAAT
The DNA here is from genome assembly GCA_037957365.1 of Torreya grandis. Classification (NCBI taxonomy): domain Eukaryota; kingdom Viridiplantae; phylum Streptophyta; class Pinopsida; order Cupressales; family Taxaceae; genus Torreya; species Torreya grandis. The sequence goes on along the minus strand of JARHVA010007228.1, from coordinate 672,771 downwards.
ATGATGTACTATGAAATAAGTAATGATAATGACCATGAATACAACATAATGTAAAATAAACAATTCTAATGTCTATGAATATAATGCAAGCAAAAAATAAAGGTATAAGGTTGATATAGGCAATGGTTTGAATGATTTGTAGGTTCTCATATATACTTACTTGTTTATTGATTAGTGTCGACCTAATATTTAAGAACAATAAATACAAAGGTAGAATCATGCCTGTTGTCCACTAATCCCTATTTTGAGGGTAAGTTGAAAGTAATTTATCTAAGTGATACATTCCTCTTAGGTGTACCAAAATTAGATGGATAAAAGATATTTCCTACTGATATAAATAAGGGACTCTAGGTTTTTCTAATGTAACATGAGATACAAAGAAACTAAAATCTATGTTTAGTGCTACACTATGGCTATTAGTTTTAGGGTAAACCCATCATGCCACTATTATTGTAAATAGATACTATGTAGACCTTCACAATAGTTACTAAGTATTTTAAAACCTATAAGAGCACAATGTATAAAATAAACAAAAAATTAAAAATAAAATTAAAATAAAGGTGAATGATTTTTGTATTTAGAAATCAAACAAATTTCAACCTGAGGTTGAAAAAGAGCATATGCGTTATAATGATCCAAGGTGATAAGATAATGTATTCAGTGTCATATTTAATCCAAGGTCAAAGAGGTTTAATCATTCTATGTTAGATATTATCTAAGGTCAAAGGTTATTTTCTTTTAGTGTCAAGAATATACAAAAATTTGAAAGAAATCCTATCTCAAAAATCAAGAAAAAATAGTAATAAATGTTCTAAAAATAACATGTTCACCATAGGATCTTTAGAGACAAAGAAAGAGATCCTAACGAGGTTTACCATAAATTTGATAAATTTCTCTAGGAAAACATTTCTTGCAGCACTTTGAAAACTATAGAATTTCCTCCTAACAAGTTAGAAGAAAGCATTATCAATTGGTGGAGTATCCCTATTCAAGTTTGCAAATTTGATAATTCTAAGAGGATTGATCATCCTTCTATTACTTAGACTCCCCTTTTAAGCATTAGACAAAGCTCAATTTTGATGGGGCTACCAAGGGCAACCTGGGTCAAGAAAGTGGGGGAGATGTTCTAAGATCTGATAAGGGAGAGCTTATTGTAGCTTATACTAGTGGGTCAAGTGAAAATTCTAATATTATGGCTAAAGCCATGGACTTGCTTTCAGGTCTCAAAGTGGTTCTCACCATAGGAATTAAAAAACTATCAATTAAAGGGGATTCTAAACTTATCATTGATGTTGTTAAAAGGAAGCTAAATTGGGATGGAAGATTGAAGACATCATACAAGATACGTGGAGACTCCTTCTTGGATTTGAGGAAGTTGAATTAAATAATATTCATAGAGAAGACAATCAAGTAGATAATGATATGGCCAATCTAGGAGGCAATCTTTACCCTCTTAGATGTTGGAGGGTCCCAAATAATCTACCAACCTATGTTAGAGACCACATCCAATTGGTGGCTCACCCCTATTTGAATCAATGACCTTTTTAATTCATTATTAGTTAGAATATATTTTAATATATATTCTATTATGGGGACTCATGATATATAGATTCCACTTGGAGGAGCGTATCAGAGTTGTCATTAGTATGGAAAATAAGATGCAACATTACAATTTGAATAATGGGAAAAGCCACCTCAATGGTAATCATTTTATTCAAATCTTGAGGTAGTCTCCTATATTTCACATGAGGTATCCCCATTTACTTGAGGTACTTTATCTTATGATTACTCCACATGAGTTTTATGACTTCATCAATTATTATTTAATTTATATGAACAAGTGCAGGTTAATCAATCACAACTACACCTTCCTATCAAGAAACTTATACTTCTTTATGTATTGGGTGTTGGATATTGCTTGGATAAATCCTCTCTCCATCCATGAAAAGAGCTTAATCATGGGAGGGGATAAAGTAAGAATAAAACCTTAGTCATGTACTGAATTCAAAGTAGACAAAATGCTATGGAGTATATGCTACAAAGGATGTTTCAACCTTCTTGAAATGCCTAAATAACTTTGACAAAAACTTGTCTACCTAATTTGTTACTTTATGGGATGGAAATAAAATGGTTTGAGTCATAGGCATCCAATTTTATGTTAGTAAGGAGTCAATTGCTAAGGTCATGGGCCTATATTGTGAAGGTCAAAGGATAAAAAAGCTAACTAAAGTACATGACCAAGAGGGTATGAGGAAATTCTTCAAGGAAGGTGAGTCTCTGATCTAGTTGTAAGGAGGTTTGAATATGAAAAGCCTTATCTATCCCTAGGATAAGGTTTTTTTCCTCATCATGAAATACATTATGCTAGAAGGAAGATTCAAATGCTATTATCATTATCATTTTTCTTTGCTCAATCATTTTTGTCATAAGTTACTAGTGAATTTTACATATTACATATTATTTTTGCTAGAGTCATCTATTAAAATTTCTAAGAGTTCCTTTAAAAGTAACTCGGTCATAGTTTCCATCCCTCTCCATCAAGGCTTAATCTTTTACCTTTATCAATTCCATCTTGAGCTTTTCCCCCCTAAACCTATTTTTACCTATTTGGTTGAGGAAGTCTTTATCAGTGACTCAGAGGATAATGTTTCTTTGAGTGTTAAATTTAGTTCCCATTTTAAAATCAAGGCCTCTAATTCCAATTATAAATATTCTTTGGGTCCCATAGATCCTCCACAAAAACCCAAGGATTTGGTCACAAATTCCTTGGGTCCACATCCCCTCTCTTTAAAAGGTTCCAAATTCCTATGCTTTTAGGGGATGGCCTCTTTGTCTCTAAAGGGTGATTTAAATAGCTCCCCCAACCAATATATGGTAGATGAGTTGTGTGAGATGAAAAAAATGCTTCCTTTCTTGGGTGGCAAGAAGAGAAAGGGTGACAATAAAAAACAATCTATTTCTAAATCCATGGGTAAGAAAAAAGGCAATAAAGCTACTAGAAAATAAAAGCATCTCAATTTGAATGTGGAGAAGAAGCAAAAAGATGAGGAGGTGAATGTTCACAAATATCTTGATTTTGAGAAGAAGGAATTCACTGATGGAAGATAGATCATTAGAAGATTAAGTAGGTTGGTAGGTGGTAAGACCCCTACTTTGAAAATGATTGATTAGTCCTCTACTTCTAATCTTGAGGAGAGAGTTGAAATCCTTAAAGTCAAATCTTCTCATGAATAAAGTGGAGAAAAGGAGGTTTATAATTACTTTGAGGAGTTAAATAACTCCTATTATGAATCTGACAAGGATGTCATGAAAGGCATGGAGGTTCCTTTTGAAGAAGCTGTCGAAGACAAAGAATTGTTACCAAACTAGGAAAGAATTAGAGGAGGTCAAGAATGGAATTCACTATATCAAGAATAAAATGAAAATTCTTACCACTTTATGCATTAAAGTTGTTCACCATGTTGCTACAACCCTATCTATCCTACAATCTAATTCAGGTGAAGATATGGATATTAAAGGAAAGGATACAACTAGGGAGGAAATGATAGCTTTCCTCAAGGAAGACTGGGATGATATGTTTAACTAATCTATTATTTTTCTTATTTTGGTCTTGGGTTTCTATGTTTTCTATTTTTTGATAGTTTTTTTGCTATGTTTCTATTTTTTATGGCCTTTGGCCTAGTTCACTGTCCTTTTGGCTTTTTGTACTCAGGTTCTTCCCCTTAAGCAACTTATTAATATCAAAAACATGTTCAACATAATGTTTAACCTTTTAATTTAAAATGAATTAAAATAATTAAATTAAACTATTCAAATGTAAATTTTGATATGTAATAATATGATATAAAAATGTAATAATTATATAATAAAATACATAATTTATTGAAATCAAGAATTTACTATTTTTAGTAAATTAAGCTAGTGTTATAGAGTGTCCCTCAAATTAATAATAGATATAAGTGTGTAATATTTATATAATAAATTTTTTTTAAATATACCTATAAACAAAGTTAATTTAAAAAATAGTGATTCACAAATTTTATTGAACAAGTCCACTTGGGAGGTAGATAAGGGTGCATTGCGGCCTTATCTGGCTATTGCAGATGCATTCTGGTTGAAAGTATTCTTGATTTTCAGATTTGGGCCTATAAAACTATTTTTTAGGGGTGATTATAAATTTGTGTGTGACTATACCACATAAAATATCTATAAATATCAAACCTTAGTCTTACACATACAATATATAGTAATTAAATAATAAAAGGGGGAAAAATAGGTTAGTAAAGATAACTGAGATGACCTAAAAAAATCCTTGTAAATGAGTTTTTCCTACATGACTAAATGAACCTTAAAATGATATAGTTATCCTTGTTAGAGTGATTGTGTGATCCGTGTGTTGAGCTAAACATCCCCCATTTTTAACAAATGAGGACCCTTGTTCAAATTTTACAAATTTTGCTATAAATTAGGCATTTAACTTGATCAGAATGCATTATTGAGTATCATGTTTTGATTTAGATTTCATTAACATGCTAAAAAATAAGCTTTATTTGATCTTACCTATTATTTCTAACATTTAACCCATGTGTTTCTATCTTGTAGGATCAATGGATCTTCATTAGAATGAACAAATGTTCATGGGTTTATGCTTTAATGTTAATTTGACCCTTAGTTGGTTAACTAATATGATCCCATTCAAGTCATTATATTAATATTTGGTCCTTAATTGATTAATTGAATCCAAGTTAAAATAACGTTTAAAACCTTAGTCTAAATTATTTTAGCCTAAGTTCTTATTAAAATGGATTCATATTTTTGATAGTTCACTTTATTACATCTTGGTATTAGTTTAGTTTTAGCCTAAATTTTGATCGAGTTTATTAATTCATTAAAACTTTAATATAAGATTTATGCTAAGTCATTATATGTTCCGAGTAGTTATTCTTTAATTTTATTATTTGTAGTTATGAATTGAACATAGGGTTGCCAAGTATCAAAACCTTGCTTGATCAGATCAAAGATCAATGGCATGTAGGTGATTGCCCAAAGTTAATAAGTCAAATTCCCCCAAATAAAGATCGATGGTACGTATTATTACATACAAATTTTGATTGATAATTCAAATTGAAGATTGGGGTCAATAAGTCAAGATAGATCTACAACACATGTTCAATCATGTAGATGGAGATTTAATAGTGAAATGAAGTCAATAGATCAAAGGATATTGAGATTGAATGTGATGCTGACATGTGTCACAATCATGGTGAATTATCAATAGATCGATAACATGCATTTGATCATATAGATCAAAGAGCAACAACATAAATTCAAATGTGTAGATAGAGATCGATGGTGTGAATTGATTCAATAAGTCAATAATCCTAGGTTACACGTAAGGCCACCACATGGTGTAAGAGAATTAACTAAATGGAGACTAATAATAAGGTACATATAAGACATGTAGAGTTTCCAAGTGTCACAATCTTGGAATCCCATATCAAAGATCAATGACAAACATTGAAAGTCAAGGCTAGGAGACTCCTGAGGATATCGACAGAGCAAATTTTATAAAGTTTTTAGGGGGAATGAGATGAAGAAACATGTATAAAGTGATAATGGTCATATTTTAAAATTAAATAAGTAGTGTGGTAAGGAAATGCCATATAGGTAGACATGTTAGATCAAAATATTTTGTGGACCCAAGCATGCAAATGTATAAAAATGAGATCAAAATAAAAATTGGGTTACCAAATCAAATAATTTAAATTTATATGATACCATTAAAGCTTAGTTAAACCCCCCTAAAATCCCTCATAAGTATGAAAAATCCCTAGAATTGTTCATGCATTCACTATTTAAAGCCAGAGGAGAGAGCTTGATAATCAAAGCTGTTTAAAGAGTCTAATAAGATAGATGAAAGTGTTGAATTATCATTCATAAGTGGATAATTTAATTAGAATCATAACAATGGCAACATATGGACCTAATTAAAATCAAGTGGTTGAATTATATTTATCATCAAACATAGAGGGCAGAGTATTTAAAGATACAAAGTTCATGGCTTCTTAACTAAATATAGAAGACAATAACTACTTGAGAGTGTTCTAGACCATAGATAACCAAGGAATTTTAACCAAGGAAGAGAATCAGTTTCTTCTAGTTAAGAGACCATATGATGACATCAAGGAAATTTAGTTTACAAGACTCCATTATGCTACTACCAAGCTAGAGGTATTGTATTGCATCGACGTCCTTAGTACTATTTTTAAACATGCTAAAATTGATAAGGGTATGCTTATCCATGAACCTAGTTTGAGAAAAATAGCATACATATCCCCTATTTCCTTTGAATCATATTATAAACTACCTAGGCCCCAAATAAACCTTGCCTATATTAATGCATACACCTAGAAACATACCATGGAGAAAATCCTAGTGAAATACTTAGAAGCTGGTGACAAGGTCATTGTAGATCCTAATAAGAAAATCCTTGTGAGCCAATTGAGACTAGGAGTTAGAATGATTATGACCATATTGAATAAATTATATGGATTTTCACATATTGCACATGTGGAACCTATATGAGTGCCTATTATGTATTTCATTATTGAGGAACTGGTAATACCTCCTTTAGATGAAATCATTAGTATTTCCTTAAGAATGTAGATATATGGTATTAAAACAAAGAAGATAACTGAATTATTCATGATTTCATATTTATTAGATAGCCTACATGTCACAACTAAAATACCCAACCAAAAAGGGTGGTACCCCAATGTCACCTAAACTATGTCCCAATATTACTCAAAATTACATATTTATAATTATAGGGACCATATACAATTTATCTATGACTATTTATATCCTACTTTTAGCCAAGCCATCAATTGTCTCCCCATGATGAGGATAACTCCTTTAGTCAATAAATCCATTGAGGCAATGGGAGATATCTGGTTATATCTTGATTTTATGATTATCACAATAGAGGGAATCCAAAGTGCCCCCTTTAACTACTAGTACACATGCTAGATAAGTTGGTAAAATAGGAATTAGCATACCAACTCTTTAATGGAATAGATGAGATCTACAAGGCCAAGAGGAAAGGACTTCCCCATGGGTTTACCATGATTTTTTATAGAATAAATTTTAGACAATGGGATCAAATTTAAGTGGCTTCAAAACATAGGCTTTCTTTCAATTTGCAGATAGATGACAATAGACAGTGGGATCCCAATGGTAGGTTAAATGGGCACTTGAAGAGCAAAGACATTCTATAAGTACCTAATGAACATGAAATTAGAGCATATGACTTTGTGTACACTAAGATAACCACCTATTATGAAGTTACTATAAGAGTAAAGGAACATAATATAAATCTTGAATCTAGATTATTGAGAGATCAGAAGATGGAAGATAGATGGCAGCTTGGTCCTAGACAATATCATCTAGTAGATTTTGGCCCTTTTAGGCTTTCCTTAGATGAAATACAAATAGAGCATAGGATTGAATAAAGGATACCAAGATAAGTTTATTTTATCTCTTTGGTCCCTAAGTCTTTTGGAATAGTAGAACAAGATTTGCTTCAACAAAAAAAAATTCTCATGATAACTTTGGATCCATGGGAATCTTTTGAAGATGCATTGAGAATGTTCTCCATAACCTATGAAATAGACATAGATGTAGAGGAGGAAAATGTTGAGGAATCCAAATAAGAAAAGGGAAAAGAATAGTTATTAGACTTAGTGATCATTTATCCTCCCAAGAGGAAGGTTGAGACTGTAATTGTCCAAAAGGCAGAAAAAGATAAAATGGTCATCATTCTAGGTAGTTTTCAGGTACCACCACCCTCTAAATCTTACAAAATTAATTTAAATTTAAAGGAAATCACCACATTCACTAAAGAAAACCCAATGTATAGACTGACTATACTTGAATGGTTCATATATGAACCAAGGATAGAGAAGCTTCCTACTACCTATCACCCATGGGCTATAATGAAGACCATAGACATCCCTCAACAATAAGAGTTAAAGCCTTGGATAATATCATTTCAAAATGAATAAGAAAGGAGACTTGATAATCTAACTCAATCAGTAGTCTAGTTACAAGTAGAGGTTCCATTTAAGCATATGACTAGCTCTTTAATGGGAGTCAGGTATGATCCAACTACTATAGGCCTACAAAGAGTAACTAAAAAAATTGTCATGTAAGGTTAGGAGGTTCTACACCAAATGGTTGAGCCTTTGGTTCACCCAACTCATAAGAAGGAAGAGAGACCAGGGCAAGAACCCATGTTTGAAGATGTTATATAGCTAGCCTAATTTTAGTAAAAAAGGCTACAGGCTACAATCAAAGGACTAAAATAAGAGAAGAAAATTCTAGAAGAATAATCTATTCTATCAGTACTAGTAGATATTTCCAATAAATTTGAAACAACTATCTATGAGACATTCAATTCTTTGAAGACAATGAGGTCCACATTAGACATGGTGAGTAAACAACATTCCATGGATTTGAACCAAGCCAATCAATGGCAAGACTCATATAAGAAAGTAAAGGCACTGATCAATATACTAATAGAAAACTAGATCTTTGAACTTAAAATAGTCAGCCCATCACACTTAAATATGGCCATGATAATCTTGATGGAGAAAATTAAGGACATAAATAAGTGGTAAAAAGGTATTGAAGGTATCTCAAGAGACTTCAAACAACTAGAGGTTATAATGATATAGATATTAAGAGGTTTGATTAAGGATCCAACCATCCCCAGTCAAATAGGCCTAATAACTGATGAAGAATTCCAACAGAGAGCTACCAAGTTCATCTAATAGGTTAAGAGTAGAATCAAGGGCACCATAGGGGATGACAACAAGCATACATTAAACTTGATCTTGTTAGCAAATGAAAAGATTGGTAATGCTAGGAGTATCAAAGAATCCATGGATATAATAGATGAAATCTTCAGAGATTTAACAAGGAAAATATAAGAGCTATTCATAGAGATAATCATGAATTTTAGGTTGATTGATGAATAGTATGACAAATCCATGAATATTTTATAACAAAAGTAAAAGGATATAGTTGTAGGGGCATCTCAAAGTCAATAGGGTTGACTTAGAATATTTTTTTGTATCAAAAACCATGTAAATCATTTAAAAATAATATACTATTTTATAAAATCATGTGCAACGTGTAAAAAAATGGATTATAGGTTAGTCACATTTAAAAATTGTCACTAGTTTGAGAATATTTGTAAGAGGACATCTGTCCTTGACACTTGTCTGATTTCCATTTGATAATGACTAACTGAAATACCCCATAGATTGCTCTTCTAACCTATAAAAGGGGGTATTATCATTAAAAAAGGGAGGATGTTTTGAGAGCAAAACTATTTTGTAAATTTTGGAGAAAATAATATAATCAAGATAATTCTATAAATATTATCTCAGTCTATCTATTTATTTGTTATCATGGCTACTTCCTCAAGTCTCTATTTAGATGTATACATTTGAACTAGTTTTATAAATTCTAGATATACATGTATTAATGCAAAGTTGTTAATTTGAGATTTACGCTAAGTTGAATAAAATTTATTAGATTCATTTCAATATCATTGATTTTTTGGAAGATGTGTAAATGCAATTTTCTTTTTATAGTAAATATTTAAAGTGAATTTGATCTCTAATTTGTATGTTTCCAAATATGCATAGACATTAATTTAGTATATTATATGATCTGTACTATTTGGTAATTTCATGTCATATGATGGTTTGAAGATGTATATCTTTGATTAAATAAGATATTTATCAAGATGTTTGAACTAATGAATAGAAACATCTCTCTTTCTACCTTACCCTACCTCTTTTCTCATTTTTGATCAAAATCACTGTAGTTTACTTTCTCATTGTTAATATTCATGATAGATTAGAGTCTTAGAATTTAGATCCTGATCATTTTTCATTATATTTAACTAAAATAACATTTATCTTCATAAAAATTCAGGACTAAGGTTACTCCCAACAACCACTTACATAATTATTTTATGAAATAGTCAAATATTTTGGCCACTACTCCACTACAGATCTCAGGAAGATCAAAACTAACAACTCATACAAAAGATTATTTGAATATTAAAATGAGAAATGTTGTCAGCACTAACCCTCTGATACATTTTCATGTATCAAAAAGTGAGAGAATTGGTGCAATAAGGAGGGATTACACTATAGATTTGTGAATCTGAAGTATTTTGCATTAATTTTTGTGAATTTTGTTTAAAGATTAGTTAATCCTTTACAAATTTGTGTTTTTATTAGCTTAATTTTATAAATATCATTGATATTCATGGTTTTAGATCAGTATTTAGGCTTATTTATCTAAATATAGTTATTTTTTGAAGATTAATGTGAAATTATTGCAAATGTTGCTTGAACTTAAAAATCTAAATGTACAAATCTACTTATTTGTAAGAATTGAATAGTTATTTGAAAAGCTATGAAGATCATTTATCTTTGAAAATATAAAGTTTGAACATCATATTTTGAACAGGATTTGAATTTTACAAGATGGAACTACCATGAATAAGAACTAGGTCAAACTCTGAGACAAGGCTACCTCTTCTTTCCTTGGAAATTCATAGGAAAACAAGAGTGGATAAAAGTAAACATAATATTTGTAAATGTTAACTTACTTCACCTATTTTTATTGTTGTATTAAATTCTCATCAAGGCATGGGTTGGTTAGTTGTATCTTCTATCAATGTACCTAGCCAGGTACATGATTTACCAAGAAATCTAGAGAATTATTTACCTTCATTTATTTCTATAGGCATAGTTACTACTGAAGAACACATCAAGTCTTTTAAAGCTACCTTAAGATTGTTAAATATTGTTCATGAAGATGTTGACTATAGGTTGTTTCATTTTACCTTTAGAGATGTAGCATATGATTGGTTTCTTAATATTCCTGAAGGTTACATCATCAGCTGGAATGATTTAAAAAATTATTTCATTGATTAGTTTCGAAAGATCATTAGTCCCTATGTTCTATATCAATAGTTCACTATGGTGAAGAGAGTTTCAAATGAAACTATTAGAGATTTAAATTCTAGATTTAAAAATATGTTTATCAGAGTTATAGCTCCCTATAAACTTGATGAATCTTTAGCTTTAGAGATTTATAAAGATGCTTTAGATTCAATGACTTCTGTATTTCTAAAAAGAGTTGTTGGGGTCATACATACATTAGCTTTGACCTATGATAAAGATGTGAAAATTAATGATCAAATACAACCTCAAGGTCAATTAACATATGCTATTCCTAATATCAACTCTAATTTTCATATATTGAATATCATCCCAAATTCTAATTAGAACATACATGCTTTGAATCAAACCCCAGTTTTAAACTAGTTGTCTTTGAGTAATGCTCATCCTAGTCAGAACCTAGGATTGGGAAATAACTCTAAAAGTTGATACCATAAATAAGATAAATAATATATGGTGCCAATATATAATAATAGTACTCAATTCCAAAATTTAGAGGCACCTAAGAATGAAAATGACTCCATATTAAAAAGTGTTCAAAATTGAGCACTGGTTTTCTTTAGTTACACAAATAGGTAGGTAACACTAGGGAGAATTCCAATATAAACTATTCTTATAATAATTTTAACATATTTACAAATATGTTTCACAATAGTAACAACAAAAATAATAATGAGTCATGTTTAACTAAGAACATACATGAAATAAACATTTGGAATTAAGCTTTAGCTAATTATTGAAGGGTTCATAACACTACAAAACATGGTGAATCAGATTGTGTAGAATTTTGTAATTATTTTGAAGTTTTTCAAGGTTAATTGGATGCATTTGAAGTTATGCCTAATAAATATAATGATGCAAGGTCATCTATATGTTCAGAGACATAAATATTTTTAAATAACTCTTATGGTGGAAACTTTTGATTTTATATTTCAAGATGAGAATGAACCTGGAGATACTCTAGAGGATATTCATGTTTTTCAATAGTTTTTGGAAAAAACTTATCCATTGAAGAACAAAGAATAAAAGTAACCAATGACAAGTTCTACCTCACCAAACAATAGTGATACTCCTCTTAATCCCAAAGTAGATAACAATCTAGAACCTCCATAGGGAAGTAACACTAGAAATAATGTTGATTTATGTAGTTCTTCTATTAGGAGTGGGTAAAACATAGTAGAGGATATGAAAAAAATTAAATCTAATATCACATTATATGAATTGACTCCGATATTGAATAGAGAGACTTATTACTAGAATCTTTAACTAAAAAATGTAGTAAATCATAGAAACCTACAAATTCAAATGTAATAATGTATAAGAATAAAACAGAGGTTCCTCCTTTTTTACTAATAGTCAGAGTTTTTAGTAAAAAATTATATAACTATCTATTAGATTTAGGTGCTTCTACAAATATTATGTAAAAAGGTATTTTTGAAAATCTTGGTTTAAATCCTATTAAGCTTGATAGAGTAGTGACTTAATTAGACAAATCTAGAGTTAAAATGATTAGTGAATTGTTAAATGTGCATATGCAACTTACTTCAAAACCAAAAGTGAAGAAATTTATTGATATTCAAGTTGTTGACATTATAGATGCTTATGGGATGTTTCTTATTAGATATTTGATCAAAGCTTTGAATGAATACATATCAATTGATTGCTCTCACGTATGGCTACCATGGAGGGAAGTTCCTAATCAAATTCATATTGAAAGAGAACCAAAGGTGAAATATATGATCATTGAATATAATATAACCAATGAAAATATCAATGTGGTTAATTTTTATTTAAGGGTTTAAACCCTTGACACTCCTTAGGTATGTAATTTTAAGGACTCTCATGTAATGCTTAGACTTTGGAAATTAATGTTGTTGGTGCTAGATTAAATCCAAGTCTGGAGTAGGAGTAGTTTTAATCAATCCTATTGGGAAAGAATATAATGCTTCTTAAAAAATTTAGTTTTATTGCACCTATTTGGTAGAGTATGAAGCATTGATCTTAGGATTACAATTTTATATTAAGCACAAGGTTAAAGAACCACTAGTATATGGTGATTCTGAACTAGTAGTCAATCAGGTTAGAAGAAAGTATCAATACAAATTATCTTATCTAAAGAAATATAAGTTTATAAAATAGGAATTGATTGAGTATTTTGATGCTTTCAATATTGTTTTAATACCTAGATAAGGAAACCAATCTGTTGATGAAATATCTTTAGATGCAACTAACCTAATGCCAAATGAAGGTTCTAAACTAGGAAGGCTTAGCATTGAATTGGTCCCATGTCCCTCTATACCTGATAATGTTAATCATCTGTAAGTGTTTAGTGATGGAAAAAAAATCACTAAATACATGAATAAAATAAGAGTGTTTTAGTCTCATATTATTGATGAGGTTAATGAGAACTCTCTTGATGATGGTAGAATTGATGACAAGATAATACAACTAAATGATAACAAGAGTTCCAAAGTCATGATTGCTTTGGAAAAACTATTTGACAAAGATAAACTAGATGAAATGGATATAGTTCCAAATGTAAATGGGAAGGATTATAATGTAGTTGACTTAAGAACTCAAGGTCAACCTCAACTAGTAAATCTTGGTACAAAAAGCACAAACGTAGATTCTAGAAATGCTAGAGACATAATAAATAGGTACAAGGATGCTATTACATGGTGTTATGATTACTTGAAGATATTTTATCTTTGAGTTATCATCCATACCATTCCTTTGAAAGAAGGTTGTAAACCATTCAAGAAAAAGCAAAGATCAATTAATCTTTTTTTAGAACCATTTATTTATAAAAATATTAAGAAATTATTAGATGTAAAAATAGTTTTTATAATTAGACATTCTACATGGGTAATTAATCTAGTACTAGTTAGAAAGAAAAATGGAGAGATTAGATTATGCATAGATTATAGGAACTTGAACAAATCTTCTAAAAAAGATAATTATCATTTGCTATCCCTTCACCAGATGATTCAAAGTGTTAGTGGTTTTGCCATGATGTCTTTCCTAGATGGTTTTTAAGGTTACAATTAGGTACTTATTAACAAATAAGATAAAATAAAGAATACATTCATAATAAAATGGGGAAATTTTACTTACAAGAGGATGCCTTTTGGACTCATCAATATAAGAGATACCTTTTAGAGAGCTATGGACCATGCCTTTCAAGTTATCATAGGTAAATGTATCATTATTTATATGGAGGATGTGACTGTGTTATTCCAAGAACAAGGAAAATCACATAATGCATTTATAACAAGTATTTGAACATTATCAAAGGTATGGAATTTACCTTAACCCTAATAAAAACATATTTTGTGTATCTGAAGAAATTTTTTTAGTACATGTGATAACTAGATATGGGATTCATATAGATATAGATAGAGTCAATGATATATTTAAAATAGAACCCCAATTAGTAGAAAGAGCTAAAGTCTTTCTTTGGAAGATCAAATTTTTAAGGAAATTCATTGTTGTTTTTATAGAGATTGTGAAACCACTCAATGACATGATAAAGATGGATGCAAAGGTAGAATGGAATAAATAAATCATTTAAGGATATCAAGGAAGTAATAAGACAAGCACCTATGCTGATAAGTCTTGACTTTACAAAAGATTTTTACCTTTATTCTTTTACTTCTGAATATACTATAGTAGATATATTAACTTAAAAAATTAATAAATGTGATCATCCAATTTAATTTATGAGTAATAACTTTGAAATAATGAGTTAAATTATTTCCTAATTGATAAACAAGCATTTACTTTGGTTAAGGTAGTCAAAAAGTTTAGGCACTATATTCGTAGAAATAAAGTACATGCTATGTTGCCAGACCCTGCTACCAAAATCATGTTGAGTTAATGTGAACTAAGAAAAAGAGGTGATAAGTGGATGCCCATACTCTAAGAATATGATATTTAAATGAAAACTTCTAAATTGGTGAGGTGTCAGAGATTAATTCAATTGATTACTAACCCTAATCCCAGATTGAGCATTATATAGGTTGACCAACAATAGTTTCAACCAAATGACTGGTATGATGTAATTATTCATTTCCTAATCAATGGTTTTTGTCTTAAAAAATTGAGAAAAGATATAAATAAGATACTTGAGGCTCAAATCATCTCACTTCTTGATCAAGGATGGGATAATTTACAGGAAAAACTATGAAGGAGTATATTTGAGATGCATTTCAAAGGAAGAATCAACTAAAATATTAAGTACCTTTCATGAGAAACTTGGGAGTAGACACCCCTCTAGGAAAAAAACAACTTAAAAAAACTAAGGGTGGGATATTATTGGCCAACCATTTTTAAAGATGCTCACAAGTATGTCAGGGAATGCCATCAATGCCAAATCTTCAATACAAAGGAACCTAAAGTAGCTATTCCCTTGAGGCCAGTTTTAATTGACAAAAAATTTATTCAATAGGGTTTGAAATTTATAGGGGTTATAGATCTTAATTATTTATATGGGTAAAATTATGTTCTCACTATCATAAATTATTATACAAGATGGACAGAGGTAGTAGTAAAAACATAGTGTAGGATTGAAGATGTTATCAAGTTCTTAGAAGAGAACATTTGCACCAGGTTTGGGATGCTACTATAATTGGTCTATGATAATGGATTAAAATTTACATTTATAGAGATGCCTAAGTGGGCCTATGAAAATAAAATAGATCTTAAGTTTTCATCGAATCATTACCCTCAGGGTAATGGAGTTTTAGAGTCTACAAACAAGAATTTGATGAAATTTATTAAGAAGTAAGTAGCTCAAAAACCAAGAACATGGAATCTATTGATGAATTATGCTTTGTGGGTCGATAAAAATAGAGTGAAACAAACTCTAAAAGTATCACCATTTCTCTTGGTATATGGACAAGAACCAATCTTTTTAATTACTCTCAAATTACCAAATTATAAGTTTTTATAGGAGTATATGGAAGGAGATAAAGAATATGAAAATTTTTGGTTGCTTGATATCATCCAAATGGAAGATGTTAGAGAAGAATCATTTGATAATTTTAACAGACATCAAACCACTATCAAAATATGGTTTAAAAAATGGTCAAATATCTAGGTGTTTAAATAGGGATACCTAGTTGTCCTATGGGACAAAACATCTAAGCCAAAAGGGAAACATAGAAAATTCACTCCTTTGTGGATTGGTCCTTACCAAATTTATGATACAATAGGAGAAAACACCATTAAGCTCAAAGAATTGTAGGGAGTAGAGTTCACTTTGCCAACCAATGGATAATATCTAAAGCATTACTTCTCTATTATTCCACCTTAAGTATTTATTGAGTAATCTGTAAGATTAGTTAGAGTTAGTGTAGGTAGGTTTATATTAGTTTCATTCTTGTCCTTTCTTTGTAAATAGTGTTTGTGAATATATGCTCGATTATTTTATGGTTTTTTCCATTTCTTTATCAACATCTCTATATTCTAATAAGTATTTTTCAAGATAGGTCTTCAAGATCTAAATCCATCTAAGTGCTCAAAAGAAACTCATAAACCAAGAATGTAGATATGAATATTAAACATTGGTTCATCATGGATTTTGAAAATTCTAAGCTTAATGTTATTTTTCTAAAAAAAATGATGAAGATTAATATATAGATTAATTATTCCTTAAAAATATTAAACCTTATTTTGATCTAAGTTTGATTTCAATAAGGATTGCATGTGTTTGAGTGAAAGTTTGAATTATTAGAACAAAGTCATGTTAATACTTAAAGAATATTATTACCTAGGTTGAAGTCTATGACCAAGGATGATTATCTTGAAAATAAAATATTTGACAAAAATCTTTAAAACCTGGTTGATTTTAGTTCCCAACCTTTGTTGAAAAGCTAAATACAGTTGAAAAATACAAAAATAAAAGCCTTATAAAAATATAAAAGTTTTATGAGCAAAGGTGATTCTAGTAAACTCGATTGAGGCTATGGACACATGAATAGCATTGGAGAAAGACATAGAGTGGAACTAAAGGTATCTCTATCAGAGATATGGATGCCTGGTTGGTAGCAATGAAATGCCCAAACCTTCCCCTTTTATAAAGTATGATTCATTATGAATATCTCATATGCTACAAGTCTATGTTAATGATTAAGGTCATGAAATATAAAATTTGTTCTCTAAATCCCAATGGTAGTTAGTAAATGAATCAAAGCACACACACAACATGATTGAGTTTTGATATTTGATGTTAATTTTGTATTTGTAAGACTTATTTCAATTATGAATTGATCTTGATAATGGTACTTGATCATGTGGAATGATTAGTCTGGTTATTATTTTGAATCAAAAGTATCTGAATTCTAATATTCTACAATATTTCCCCTAAAATTTACCATTTGTTGAGGTCAACATCCTCTATTTATTAAAAATGAGGACCCTTGCTCAAATTTTAAAAAAATTATGCTATAAATTAGGCATTTAACTTGATCATAGTTTATTATTGAGTATCATGTTTTGATTTATATTACATTGACATGCTAACACATAAGCTGTATTTGATCTTACCTAATGTTTCTAACATTTAGCCCATGTGTTTCCATCTTGTAGGATCAATGGATATTCATTAGAATGAACAAATGTTCATGGATTTATGATTCAATATTAATTTGACCCTTAGTTGGTTAACTAATATGGTCCCATTTGAGTCATTATGTTAACATTTGGTCCTTAATTGATTAATTGAATCTAAGTTAAAATAACATTCAAAACCTTCGTCTAGATTACTTTAACCTAAGTTATTATTAAAATGGATTTATATTTTCAATGGATTACTTTATTCTATCTTGGTATTAGTTTAGTTTTAGCCTAAGTTTTGATCAAGTTTATTAATTCATTAAAACTTTAATCAAAGATTTATGTTAAGTCATTATATGTCTCGAGCATTTATTCTTTAATTTTACTATTCATAGGTACAAATTAAACATGGTGATGCTAAGTGTTAAAAATTCACTCAATCTGATCAAGGATCAATGTCATGTAGGTGATCATTCAAAGTCAATAAGTCAAATTACCTTGAATAAAGATTGATGGTGCGTATTCTTATGTACAAATTCTGATCAAAGATCCATGTTGAAGACTGAGATCAATAATTTAAGATAGATCTAAGACCCATGTTCAATCATGCAAATGGAGATTTAATGAAAATCATGAAGTAAATAGGTTAAATGATTCTAATATTGAATGTGATGGTGATATGTGTCATAATCATGGTGAATTGGTAGTAGATCAATGATGCATATTTGATCATGCAGATCAAATATCAATGATGTGTATTCAACTATGCAGATGGAGATCGATGGTGTTAATCAAGTCAATAAGAATAGATTGAATAAAATGATGATATGTGGTATAATAATATTATCTAAATGGATATTGATAGTAGGGTACACATAAGGCATGTGGATTACCAAGTGTCATAATCTCAAAAGCTTGAATTAAAAATCAATGACCAATATTGAAAGTCAAGGCCATGAGACTCCTGAGGAGATTGATAGAGCGAATTTGATCAAGTTAATAAGGGGCACGAGATGAGTACATGTATTTTAAGTGATAAATGTCATATATTAAAATTAAATAAGTATCATGGCAAGGAGATGCCACATAGGTAGACATATCAGATCAAAAGATTTTGTGTACCCAAGCATGCAAATGTGTTAATACAAGATCAAAATATGATTTAGGTTACCAAATAAAATACTTTAAATTCATATACCACCATTAAATATAAGTTAAAACCCTAAAATACATTATATGTATGAAAAATAACTATAATTATTCATCCATTCACTATTTTGAGCCAAAAGAGAGAGCCTGATAATCAAAGCTATTTAAAGAGTTTAACAAGATAGTCACAAGTGTTGAATTGTCTTTCACAAGTGGAAAATTTAATTATAATCATATCAATGACAACCTATGGACCTAATTAAAATCAAGTGGTTGAATTATACTTGTCATTAGATGCAAAAGGTAGAGTATTTTAAGATATAGAGTTCATGGATTCTTCACTAAATATAGGAGACAATAACTGCTTGAGATTGTTTTAGACCATAGAGAACCAAAGAATTTTAACCAAGGAAAAGGAGAAAATACTTTAATTTAAGAGACTATATGATGAAATCATGGAAATTTAGTTTAGAGGACTCCATTATGCTTCTACCAAGCTATAGGTATTGTACTACATTGATATCCTTAGTCCTATTTTTAAATATGATAAAATTGATAAGGGTATGCTTATCCATGAACCTAGTTTGAGAAAAATAGCATACATATCTCCTGTTGCATTTGGTTCTTATTATAAACTACCTAGGACCTAAATATACCTTATATCCATTAATTCATGGGCCCATAAACATACCATGGAAGAAATCCTTATGAAATGGTTATAAGCTGGTGACAAGGCCATTGTAGATCCTAATAAAAAAATCCTCGTGAGCCAATTCAGACCAAGATTCAGAATGGTTATGACCATGCTAATCAAATTATATGTATTTATACATACTACACATGTGGAACTTATATATAATCATGTTGTGTATTTTGTTATTGAGGAAGTGGTAGTACTTCCTTCAGGTAAAATCATTAGCATTTCCTTAAGTAAAAAAATATCTGGTATTAAAAAAAAGAAGAGAACTAAATTCTTCATGATGTCATATTTTTTATATTCCCTATGTACCAAAACTAAACTCCCCAACCAAAGAGGGTGGTCCCCCAATGGTACCCAAACTATGTCCCAATATTACTCAAAATTGCATATTTATAAATATAGGGACCATATCCAATTCATCTATCATTGTGTATATTTTTCTTTGAGCCAAGCCATCAATAGTATCCCATGATGAGGATAACTTATTTATTCATGAATTCCATTGAGATAATGGGAGATATCTAGCTATACCCTAATTACATGGTTATCAAAATAGAGGGAACCCAAAACACCCCCCTTAAACTTCTAGTACATATGCTAGATAAGTTGGTAGAATAAGAAGTAACATACCAAATATTTAATGGAATATATGGGATATATAAGACCATGGGGAAAGGAATTATCCATGGTTTTACCATGGCAGAACCAATTTTAGAAAATGGGATCAAATTGAAGTGGCTTCAAAACATAGACTTTCTTTCAATTTGCAGATAGATGATAATAGACAGTGGGATCCCAATGGTAGAATAAAGGAGCACTTGAAGAGCAAAGGCAATCTAGTTATACCTTATGAACATGAAATTATAGCATATGAATTTGTGTACACTAAGTCAACCACCTATTATGAAGTTACTAGAAGACTAAAAGAACATAATATAAAACCTGAATCCAGATTATTGAGAGATTAGAAGATATAAGACATATGGTAGATTTGTCCTAAACAATAT
Organism: Torreya grandis; assembly: GCA_037957365.1. Classification (NCBI taxonomy): domain Eukaryota; kingdom Viridiplantae; phylum Streptophyta; class Pinopsida; order Cupressales; family Taxaceae; genus Torreya; species Torreya grandis. The sequence continues at coordinate 652,315 of JARHVA010007228.1, read as the reverse complement.
CATCTACTAGATGTTGGTTCGTCTAGGCTTCCCCCATTTAACATACAAATAGAGCATAGGCTTGAAGTAAGAAGACCAAGAGAATTTGCGTCAATCTCCTCAGTCCCTAAGTCTTCTAGAATAGTAGAACAAGATTTGCCTCAACAGGAAGAAATTCACATGATAGTTTTGGATCTATAGTAATATATTGAATATGCATCAAGAATTATCTCCATGACCTATGAAAAAAACATATATGTAGAAGAGGAAAATGTTGAGGAATCCAAATAGGAAAAGGGAAAAGAGGAGTCATTGGACTTAGTGATCATTAATCCTCCCAAGAGGAAGGCTGAGACTGTAATTTTCTAAATGGCAAAGAAAGAAAAAATGGCCATCATTCTAGGTGGTTCTTAGGTACCACCACCCTCCAAGTCTTAAATAATTAATTTTCATTTGAAGGAAATCAACCTATTTAGTGAAGAAAACCCAATCTATGGACTGACTATACCTGAATGGTTCATATATGAACCAAGTATGGAAAAGCTTCCTATTACCCATCACCCCTAGGCTATATTGAAGACCAAAACCATCCCTCAAAAATAAGAGTTAAAGCCTTGGACAATAGCATTACAAAATGAAGAACAAAAGAGAATTTGTACTCTAACTCAATTAGCAGTCCAGTTACAAGTAAAGGTTCCAATTAACCATATGGTCCAATATTCATTAGGATTCATGAATGATCCAACTACTGTAGGCCTACAAAGAGTAACTAAAACAATTTTCATAGAAGAAGGTTAGGAGGTTCTACACTAAAGGGTTGAGCCTTTTTTTCACCTAAATTAGAAGAGGGAACAAATACTAGGGGAAGACTCCATGTTTGAAGAAGCTATTTTGGAACTAGTTCAATCCCAATCAGATAGGCTACATGCTATAATCAACAGACTAAAATAAGAGAAGAAATTTTTGGAAGAACAATCTATTATATAAGTATCAGTATATATTGTTAATAACTTTGAAACAACTATCTATGAGACATTCAATTCTTTGAAGGAAATAAGGTCCAAATTGGACATGGTGAGTAAACAACATGCCATGACTCTGAACCAAGATAATTAGTGGCAAGGCTTAGATAAGAAAGTAAAGGCACTGATTAAGATACTAACAGAAAACCATTTCCCTAAACTTAAAATGGTCATCCCATCACACTTAAATATGGCCATGATAATCTTGATGGAGAACATTAGGGACATAAATAAGTGGTCAAGAGGTATTGAAGGTCTCTCTTGGGACTTCAAACAAATGAGGTTTGATTAAGGATCTAACCATCCCCAGTCAAACATGCCTAATAACTAATAAAGAATTCCAATAGAGAGCTATTGAGTTCATCCATTAGGTCAAGAGTAGAAGAAAGGGGACCACAGGGGATGAAAACAAGCATATATTGAAATTGATCTTATTAGTAAATGAAAATATTGATAATTCTAGGAGTATCAAAGAAGCCATAGATAGAACAGATGAAATCTTTAGAGATTTAGTAGGGAAAATAAAGGAGCTACTCATAGATCCAATCATGAATCTCTGGTTGATTGATGAAAAATATGATAAATCCATGAAGATATTGAAATAAAATTAAAAGGCTATAGCTACAAGGGCATCTCAAAGTCAACAGGGTTAACTTAGAATATTTTTTGTATCAAAAACCATGTAGATCATTTAAAAAGAATATACTATTTTATAAAAACATGTGCAACATGTAACAAACATGGTTTATAGGTTAGTTACATTTGAAAAGTGTCATTGGTATGAGAATATTTGTAAGAGGACATCTATCCTTGACACTTGTCTGATTCCCATTTGATAATGACTAACCTAAACACCCCATAGATTTCTCTTCTAACCTATAAAAAGGGGTATTATCATTGAAAAAAGGGAGAAAGTTTTGAGAGAAAAAATATTTTGTAAATTTTGGAGAAAATAATATAAACAAGAGAATTCTATGAATATTGTCTCATTCTATCTGTTTATTTGTTATCATGGCTAGTTCCTCATGTCTCTATTCTGATGTTTATATTTGAATTGATTTTATGAGTTTTAGATATGCATGTATTAATGCCAAGTTGTTAATTTGAGATTTATGCTAGGTTGATTGAAGGTTACTAGATTCATTTCAATATCATTGCTTTTTTGGAAGATGTGAAAATGTAATTTTCTTGTTTAAGTAAATCTTTAAAGTGAATCTAATCACTAATTTGCATGTTTCCAAATATCCTTAGACATTTGTTTGGTATATGATATGATATGTACTATTTGGTAATTTCATGTCATATGCTAGTTTGAAGATGCATATATTTGATGAAATAAGAGCTGTATCAAGATGTCTAAACTAAAGAACATAAACATCTTGCTTTATGCATTACCCTACCTACTTTCTCATTTTTTGATCAAAATCACTGTAGTTTAATTTCTCATTGTTAATATTTATGCTAGATTAGAGTCTTAGACTTTAGATTTTGATCATTATTCATTAGATTTAGCTAAAATAATATTTATCTTCACAAAACTTTAGGATCAAAGTTACTCCCAACAACCACTTGCATAAGCATTTTGTGAAATAGTTAAATTGCTTGGTTGTTACTCTACCACATATCTCAAGAAGATCATAACCATAAACTCATGTAACATATTCTTTGAATCTTGAAATGAGAAGTGTTTTCAACATTTTTCAAACTCTATGATACATTGACATGAAAAAACACCATGATGATGCCACTAGAATGATTTCAGCTATATAGTTATTTTAAATTATTGATAATACATGTCCTTGACTTGTAATAAAATAGTACTCAAACTTGACTATTGACTATTAAAATGTTAAAATTTTGAAATAGGAGAAAATAATTCTCTTTTACTTAGTGTGTTGTGATTTTAATATAATGATTCAATGTGTGTAAAATGAGTAGCCTTTATGTGCCCTTATAGAATAATATTTAGAATAATTTTACTAACCTGCCTTACCAAATGTGATGTATAGTTGTGAAACATATCGATTCAAAAAAGTAACTATTGTAGTGCAGGAGACAAGGCCACACTAGGGGGCAAGGTCACAGTTGTGACCCTCTCTAGCTAGTACGTACTTGGCCTAAAAAACTAAATATTGTTTGGACATGTTTGATAAGAACTTTTGGGATTAATAAAGATGATTTCCATTTAAATAGGGATGTATGCATGATATTTTTAGTGTTTACTAGACAATTAAGTCTCTCTTATAGATTAAGAGTTATAAAAATAATGTCTCAATTAAGTAAGGTTAAGAATGTCAATAATAATATTTTTCAATCACTTAATTATTAGTTTTATGTGTCTACACATTCAAAGGTTTTCAAATTGAGACTTGATCACTCTCAATTCACCACATGTTCAACATTACACCCAATGTCTCAACAAGGGGGTAATCACTTTTCTATTTTCAAGTTATAGAAAAATTAGATTTTATACTATTTTAACTTTTTACTTTCATTTATATCTTTTAAAATATTTCAATTTTCAAGTTTCAAATTTTTAAAAATGGACAATAACTACATTCAATGTCATTTTTTTAGGCTTCATATTAATGCATCTCTTACTATTAAGCTTTGCATTCAAAGATAAAGTGTGTATACACACTCAAGTTAGCACATAATTTAATCTATTAATCTCACTTTGTCGTATCATTAGAGTAAATTGGGAGAAATTTAGACATATAAATTTAATAATTAAGTTCTTGAAAATATTTAATATTGACATCCTTACCTTACTTGGTCTATTTTTCATTTTGCTAACTCATAATTTATGAGAGAGATTTTATTGTATTGTAAACACTAAAAAATATCATACAAACATCCATATTTTAACTAAATTAATCTCTATTCAGCCCAAAAGTTCCTACCATACCTTTTATAATGTTATTTATCTTTTTGGAATAGGAATGCATTAGGTCAAATAGGGTTGCACTGTGGTCATGTCCACTAGTGTGACCTTGTCCCCTCGTGTTCTAACAATTACCTTTTCAAATTGAGATGTTTTAAAATAGATCTCCCAATTTTTTAAAAAGTTGATTAGTGAAAATATTCTAATTATTCCCTTACATAAACACATCAAATATTCACAAAAAACATCTATCAATCACTTGGAAATTGTATTGCACACTAAGTAAAAGAGCACCGTTTCTTCTAATTTCAATTTTATTGCATTATAATAATCATAAGCCAAGTATAAATATTATTTATTTTAGGTCAAGGGCATCTATTTTAAATAATTTTAATTAATATTCTAGATAGATTCATATAGTTTCACAAGCATAGATCACACAATCACCTTAGGAGGGAAAACTACTACATCAACCTGAGGTCCATTTGGGCTATGTACGCAACTCTTAGATTATGCAGGGTTTCTAAAGACGACTATTTTCATAACCTTAGTCCATAATTTTTAATTTGATATATATATATTTTTTTGAATAAGGTTTTTTTTTAACATGTATTTTGTATGAGTTATCGGTACACATAATTAGTTAGCTAACCCTCACACAAAGTTGCACATACCTAGATTGAGAAATAAGTCATACAATCAACTAGGACCTAGCCATAATCAATAAACAATGCCATAATTTTAGACCCATCATAATTTTATAGACTTGTATAATCAAAGTTTAAATTCCTATATTTAGTCATGACACAACACACAAGTCATTTCAAGCATTTTTTAGTCACAATTAACTTGTACAATCAATATAAGATCTGTTTTAAAGATGTTTGCATATTTATAGTCTTATTTACTATTTTTACAAATTGTCAATTCTATAAATAATATATTTTATTTTATTCTATTTTATATTATTGTATATCAATTCAAATAGTTTAGTTTGAGTTTATTAAATTGAAAATAAATTAAACAAGGAGTGATGGGATAAATTTCTTTCATTTTTGGATTATCAAAGATAATATTAGGGTACAAGTTATATTATTAGAATAACCTACATAATATTCTTAAAATAACCTTATGAGTGTTACATATGCTACCACAAATAGATACCAATTCATGTTTAAACTCTACACTTTCTTAAAATCTTTCCAATTTTACCCAATATGGGTATTCATAATGATTTATAAGTACTTAATGAAGGTCATATAAAAAACATAAAAAGGGAGAAAGGGTAGGGTAGATAACAAATCTATCATACTTAGTTAAAACACTAATGCTTATATGGGTCATTTTTTATTATGACTATTGTTTACCTGCATCTATGTAATTAAACTTAGGCTTAAACTAGAACAAACACAACAAAGGGTTTGAGGTGAGGGCTCATGATGAATATAATATCTATAACACTGTATTGTAAGATGAATAATCACATAATACTTATTAACATAGAAAATTCATCTATATTAATTAAATTTGACATAGTCCATGGAAGAAACCTGTTAGGTTAGTAATTCACTCAACATGGCTAAATGCACATAAAAAAAAAAATTCATACCACAATCAAGAAGACATATAACATTTACCACATCAATGCTTATAATTGAGAATAAAATAAAATAAAGAGAACCCACAAACATTCTAAGAATTTTGAAGTTGTCTTTGTAATTCATTAGAATCCCCCATTTACAATGTTTATGAAAAATAATCTTTTAGAGCTCAAATCCATACTTTGAAGACAAGATTCCACTCATATCCATAATGGGAAAGTTTGTTACAATCCTCATGATAGTTTGTTAAAATGATTAAAATACACATAAGATACAATTAGTTACAAGGAAGTGGGTAGTAAATTTCAAAGTCATAATAAGTCTCTATCTGTGACCACTTTGACATAAGCTACTCTTCATTTTACTAGTAATAAATATGGAGCACTACCACCTAATCATTTTTATCTCTCTTTTTATGCTAATTATTTTAAAAATATCCTAACATCATGCTCCATGTTGAGAATGTTGATAGAATAGTACCAACACATGTTTCAAAAGCTCAACATGGTTCTCTAGTGGGGTCTTCCAATTCTCTTTAATTTCACTAAATGTTTTGATGACTTCAGTGGCTTAGGTATCCATATTGACAATTACTTGAGTTCCTTCACTATTGGACTTCATGATATTTATTTTGAATGTTGCCTTAAATCTATAAAAGTTCACCTTGAATTCATCAATTGTGATGAGTTTTACATCTTGTAAAAATAACATCATCATATTGGCCTCTTTGAAATATGCTATAATTTTCTCCTTATTCTCTTCTAATGGTGTTATAGTGGGTTTCATGTCTTTCATTTACTCCTCCAAGGAAGTTCTCATGTGAATAGTGAATGTTTGATATAAATTCCAATCAAACAATGACATCACCTTCAATTGATGGAGAATTCCATTCTTGATGACTATAAACATACTTATTAATTTTTAGTCCATTTTAATTATTTAATATAAATATGCATACACCTTTTCGTAAAGCAAAATAAATTTAGAAAAAACTTCCTTAACCTCCATTAAGACACAAAATAATTCTAAAAGATCCTCCTCAAGTTTTCCAACCACATTTGTAATAGAAATAGTTCTCATTTGTGACTCAAGTGTCATGACTTGGCTTCAAATGTCTTCCACTATTATTTCTATTAACTCATATTTGGCACACACCAGTGAGATAGGTTCCTTTTCAATATGTTATCTTCTAGTATTTATTCCATTTTTTAGTTAATGAGAAGAATTATTCTTCTATCTACCATAAAACTAATTTGTGTTCCTATGTGAATCTATAGGTCATGACTCTATTGAATTTATTAGTGTTATTTTAAAATTTGAGTTGTATGTCTAGGTCACTCATGTAGACTATTTAAGGTCTGTGCATTTTATCTACTTGAAGAAAATCTATCCATTATCCTCCCTAGGTTGGTCTTTGTGTTCTTGAAGCAACAATAATAGAACGTGTAGCCTATAAGGTAGATGGAGTGGCACTTGGTGTTGAAGGAGGTTGAGTGGGTGTGGAGGATGAAGGGGAAGCGATGGTGGAGGATGAGTGGAAAGAGATTGGGGATGTCATTATGATTTTAATAGTTGGTGAAACAAAAAAAGTGGTCTTGTGTGCATAGAAATAATATTGTGTCATATGGATAGAGGGTTTAATGAAACTTGGGAGATCAACCACCACTATAAGAAAGGGGCATTATAGACACCAAAAATCTGTACACCATAGTTCTAAATGTCGAATCACCCCTAGACCACCTTAGGACCCCCTTGGGACCAATTTGACCATTTGACTCCTAATCAAGCCTGATCATGGTTAGTTTGACCAACTAAATAATCCCACCCTTTAACCACATTTTTACCTTGGCCCTCAACTATTGACAGTCGAGATGATCACCAATGATCACCTTGACCATCAATGATTAGGGTTTCACTTCCTAACCAACTAAACACCTACATCAACTCTACCTTAATTTTCTAAAAATAACTCATCTAAATTTGTGTGTGAGCCATTGTATGCATAAATTATAACTATAAATCCTAGTTAACATATTGTTGCACCTCTCCTTCATTGCCTATAAGAAGAGAGGAGTAGGAGGTGAGAATCAATCCATAACTATCAAGAGCTTTTGCATCTAGAGATTCTTTTGCAGGTGATCTTCCAATATTCTAGCAATCCATCCATCATGACAAAGAACCAATTTGCCACTGACCCTTTGATGACAACCAAGTACCAATACTCTATTAAAATCATGCTAGACTCTATCAATGAGCTAATTGCCTCAACCTTTCATTTGACCAACCTTTTTCATGCTAAGTATTTATTTTCTAGTATTTAATTACTTTATTTGTATTTCACAATCAACCTAGTATGAGCCAACCCCCTAGAATTGCCTTTTGTGATCCCACAAATTAGACTTTTTATCAACCCAAACAAACACATTATTACTAGTGATGGTTGCCTCAACCACTGATGGTCACTTTAACCACCGATGATCACATCAACTATCGATGGTCACTATGATAGAAAATAATAAGTTATTTTAACCCTCTTACCATCAACCAAACTTAATTTTTTGTGTTCTTACCCATTCATATACCCCTATCCTATTTTTTGAAGCACACTTGACCCATTTAGCATTAGTATTGACTTTTTTATTGCTATATTAGTCATTTCTAGCCTATTTATTTATCAAGCATTTATTTTGTCAATTTTAGTAACTTTTGATTATTGATGAAAGAACTTTATCTTCTATTTTCTAAACTTAATTGTTTAAAATGTGTGGATTTATATCCCTCGAAGAAGCTCCTAATTATAGGATCTAACTAACACTAGGAAATCCACCTAGATATCTATTTAACTAGCCATTTTCTCTAGTGCTATCTTATTTATAAGTCATCCTCACAAGCCAAAGATAAGTTCTTTAGAATCATATAATTCAATATATGCATAATCAAATAGGTTTTTTTACCATACCCATATTTAGTTTCTTCTTCTTCCTTTCTTAAAATATAAACTCAAATTCATTGAAATATTCTGGCACACTCGGTAGGACCATTGAGTCTCTACTTAGGTTTCCTTTATTTGCATCTATATGTTCTTTTCTCTTTTTTGTGCTCATAAACAACATAAAATTTTATTTTGGGCTTAAAATTGATTGTATACATTGATTGCTTGCAAGTTTAGCTCACGTAGTTTAAATTAGATCAAAGTAATCCAATCATAGCATTACTTGTATCACACACTAAACCAAACCACCTACATCAATCAAACATTAAAATTTTTGAGATAAGGCCTGAATAAGATTTTATCACCTAGAGATCACCTTAACATTTCTTAGAAATCCTACTTGGAGGTCATTACCAAGGGGAAAACCAACTCAACTCTCTAGTTGAGTATAAACTCTAGAAATTAGTATTTACTAGCTAAGAACCCAACACCCTTATCACTGTGGTGTGTGAAGTAAGGGGGTAGGCCTCAATACCAAGACACATATTTATTTCTAATATAGATTATTTTTGAGAGCTTGAATAACTAGAAACCAACCATAGACTTCTTTTCTAGTACCCACTCTACAAACCAATTTTAGTCACATAATTTCTTGAAAGCTTAAGGCATAAGACAAAAGAGAGACTATAAAGAACTTTAGGACTTAATGTAATTTTTATTCTATGATTGATTTCTTTGATCATTTCTTGTCTTCTCCTTTTTTGAATGGTGAGATTTGTATTCTCTCTCCCTTACCTTGGATGGTGCTAACTCGCCAACAGTGAAAGAATCTAGTAGATCAAAACCGATCTCTAAATTGATCAACCCCTTCTACCTCCAAAGAGTATGTTTCTGAACCAAAAAACTCTCCTCATCCTTTGGGAAGTCCTTCTTTCCCTTAGAAAGTTCCCTAAAGAGATACAAACTTTTACACCTTCTTAGATAACAATCCTGTGGCCCTTTATCATTATCTTAACACTATGCTTCATCATTCCCCTACTTTAGTTATACCTATGGAACCACCTTATGGCATTCCTTCCCACCTTATGGGAAACACTTCCATTACCACAATCACCACCCAACCATTGAGCACACAAGCTTCTTCATCTACCAATAATCCCTTTGATACTACTATGGAAAACCAACCTACACAACCTATAAACACCCTTATACCTTTCACCCCCACTAATAACTCCTCTACCTTAAGAGTAACCCAAGCACTAGCCACCTATACTCTCATTACCATGGGAGTACCTACCAATAACATTTCCAACCTTCCATCAGCTACCCCTGATCCACTAACCACTACCCCACTTCAAAATCTTATGATGCCTATACCTTCTACCTTACCACCCATCAGCACAAAGGTCACTACCCTTGTTTTTATCACCAACCTAACCACTAATCCTACCCAAAAAATGCCCATTGCACCAAACTTGGATTACCTCCCTGACCCACAATGGCATGTACCTCTACCTACTACCCAACCACCTACATCCACCTACCCCTAGATAGATTCTACCTAACCACTGATGTCCACATACTAATATGTGGTAGTTTGTCATCCTGCTACAATTTACCAATATATCACCTAACCACCAAAATAATATGCACCTTAAAACCTTCTGGGTGCACAACCCCAAATAGATCTAATGAATATGCTCATGGATAAAATGACTATCTTTGAGTCATCTATTTTTTAAGATCACAACATATTATCATATGAATAGATCTATAATAAGCCCATCCACCCATCTATCCCTATAAAACCATATCCTCTTTAGTGGGAACTTCCCAATTTTTATAAATTTCAAAGTAAGGAGGATCCCCAATAACACCTCAAGGAATTTAGGCATACATGTTATTTGATTACCTATGATGATTCCCTCCTTTTTCATACCTTCCATATGTCCTTATCCATTCTAACATTAGATTTTTATAGTTCCATAACCAAATACTCCCTTTTATATTTCACCCAACTGGCCCAAACTTTATTGGATCAATTTTTGATAAACATCTCTATTAAAGTTTACATCACTGACTTGTACTCTATTTGACAATTTGATGATGAATTTATTGCTGATTTTTTGGCTTGTTAGAGAAGCCTAATCAATAAAATTTCCTTCTCCTTACCCCAAACTAAACTAATATATTTTTTTGCTCAGGCATGTGCCAAACACATCTCTTATACATTATGTATCCAAAGTTTTAGAACCTTTGATGAAGCTTTTACCATGGCATGTAAGTTATAAAATGGAACCATTGATGAAAGAAATTTAAAGTTAAAAAATAAAAACTCTACCTACAAAACCAATGATGCCTCTTCCTCTAAACTAAGCAACCAAACCAATACCAATACCAAAATCAAAAGAACTATTAATGTGGTTATTCTTAAAGTTGCTTCTCCACCATTTTTCAACCAACCAAATTACTCTAGATCCTCAAATAAAAACATGAGGAACCAAAACCAAAACAATCAAAATCAATTTATTTCGCTCAGAGAATATTACACTTCAATCCTGGAGAAGTTGATGAAGGTTAATATCATACAAATTCCTCCTATCAAGCCTCCTTAACAATTTTATTCTTCTTATCCTACACCTATTTGGTAAAATGAGAATGATTTATGTGCTTTCCATCAAGTATTAGGGCATGATGTTAGTAGGTATAATAACTTCAAAAGCATTATCCAATCCCTCATTGATAAAGGAGATCTTGTGTTAGATAACCCCAACACACCTTAAAACCAAGCCCTTGAAAATTTTAGGCAACCTTTTCCTAATCATGCACATATTAAAAATGAGAGAAACAATGTTGAGTGTTCTCATGATTCCCATACTCTCAATATTGTTTTTGACATACCCATTGATGAAGAACTTACCACCCAATCTACTTGTTCCTCAACCTCTCCACTTATTGAGGTAATGGAATCACCTTCTCTTCATTTGGTGACCTAAGTTGAGGAAGTAACCTTTTCCCCTCCTCCACTTATTGATGTAGTGGATCCATCGATCCCTCCTTTAACTGACATACCTAAGCAAAAAATAATCAACACTTCACCCTCACCCTCAACTACCAAGAAATTTACTTCCCCTTTAGAGATCATTCTTAAAAAGGAATCCACCATATCTACACCTCCCACAAAGGATTCACCCATCTAAACCTTTAATCCTTTTATTGAGGAAAATGATGAGGTCACCATTCCCCTTTATCAACCTATGGGCTTATCTTTCAAGTCCACTATCCAAGGACCAAAACTAGTCTACAAACCATTTTCTAGATTAGTGCAGAAGTTAGAATTTTTATCCAAACCTGATATGGATCGATCCACCTTTTATCAACAATTGGGGCTCCCTTATATCACCAAATATTAACTTCCAACCCCTACTTTGATAGACTATCCCACCAATCCTATTGTCTAAACCCTATCTTACCAACCAAATTGATAAAAATCTCTACCAACCCAATAATTTATCAACCATCCAATGCACCTAAACCCCAAATAACCAAATCACCTTCTCTAACCAAAATAACCACACAAACCCAAAACCTTGGCACCTTCCCTACATAGAGATTTAATCACCCATCTATGAAAGTAGAATTTACCTCACCAAACCCAACAACCAAACATAAAACCAAATCAACAAAGAAAGTAAATCCACCAAAAGGCTAACAGGCCAAATTCCTACCTCCCTCAATCTTACCCTCTATTTTGGGGCCTCATCCATCCAATTTTATTAGGAAGTTAATTGTCTCAACCAAAACCCAACTACCACTATTGGTTACACCAACACACTTTCTTTTAGACACACATATCTTCATCGAGCCATCAATCACCAAACTACCTACCCTAGAAACTCTTACCTCTAACTTATCAACCTCTACCTTACTAAAACTAAAGCCATCAACTAAGAACACAACCTTACCCAAACCTCCTACCACCAAGCCCATTGCTAAAATGACTTCCATCTCACCAATCAAGACCAAAACCTTTAAACCCTCTCCACCTTTAACTAAATCTTACTTGACTTTTTTTCAAAGGTTATTGCAAGATTCTTGATAGAAATTACCTCCCATCAGATCCTTTAACCCTCTTGGTTCAAACCAAATTAGTATAATGATCACTAAGTGTGTTCCTATCATAAGACACTAGGGCATGATACAAAGAATTACAAAGCTCTTCAAACTATTATCCATCATCTTTATGATGAGGGTGATCTATTAACAAATGAACCTCCCACACACCCATTACCAATCTAACAACCAAAAACCACTACCTAATGCCTACCTATTCCCCCACTCTCACCTCAGAGTGATGAGGAACCAAACCAATCTCCTACCCTAACTCTTCCCTCTATCCATACCATCCATGTGGTCACATGATCACATGCTCAATAAAAGGATAAGGGGAAGGCCAAAGCATCCATCCCATAGACATATCCATCTTCCACCTCCCAACCAAGTCAAATTCAAACACCTTCACTTTTAGCCAAACCTAAGATATCTATCTTGGGTACCTCCTAATCTAACCCCTCTAAATCAATCAGGAGAGTGGTACTCAAACAACTTCACCAAATCTTGATGAAGATGAGCCTATATGAATTGATTACTACCTCACCTCATCATTACCAAGCAATGATAAAAGCATTGCAATTATTAGAGGTCTAACCTGAAGACTGTCAACCTCTAATAGCCTTTGTTAGCGCTCTCCAAATTTCTAACCTTATCAACTTCAAGGATTTAGAAATAACTTCTATCCATCCTGATGACCAAGATCCCCATCTCTTTATTACTATCTACATCAACCAAACCTACATCAAATAGGTCATGATTGATGGGGGAGATAGTATTAATATTATCTCCTCCCATGCCTATGACCAAATTAACCTACCTAATAATGTTATGTCTAAAACCTTAACCATCCTTCAATATTTCAATGACACCATGGCCACTACTTTTGGAACTATTGTTCTTCATATCTACTTAGAACCTTACACCCTCCCAGAGCTCTTCTACATAGTGGAAGGCAAATTCCAATATAATGTTTTGCAAGGATGACCTTAGATCTACTCCATGGGTTACATCCCCTCTATCCTTCATCATTTCATTAAATTTGAGCATAAAGGTCAAGTTATCACTATACAAGCTAACCCAAGCCCTTTTTCATCATGCAAGATGACTTATCAACCCAATGACATCCTCTTACCTCTATATAACACACCTGTATCAACCATAAATAAACCCTCAACCATAAAATAGGAAGCCATACCTTCTTCTACCAATGAGGCATCAACTAGATCACCCATCCCCTCTAATCAGATCCCCACCTCAAACCACTTGGAATCCACATTCCAATGTCTTTCATTGGGGCAATATCACCTCTTTTCCCTTGACACTTTCCTTACTCCTCAAGAGTATGGGAAACTTAACCACCAACTTGGATATGATCCCAATATTGGATCCATTATTTCATTTGGACCTTTACACTATCAAACCCATTTCATCTATGGGGGATTCAACAAACCACTTGGTGCTTCTACCACTTCTTGTTTACCTTGCCCATTCACCTCATCTTTTCCTATCTAGACAAGCCAAGTTTTGCCAAGACATAGCTCCATAGGTGTTCTTGGAAGGGATTTGGTCTTGGATGATATGAGAATAGACCACACAAATTGATTTCCATTGAGACCTATAAGCCTCATGAGAAACACGACCTTGGTTTCATTCTACCCAACAAAAAGAAAACTAAACCACCTACCATCACAAGCATTGAGGAAGACATCCTTTCCTCATCAACCCCTTCTCTACCTAGGTATAAGGATGATGACATCATCTCACCTAACATTTTTTTTATCAACATGATCAACCTTGGACCACTAACTTATCAAAAAGAGGGGGAAACTGTAACCATCCCTTTGACCCACCTTGAGATGATAGGAGATGACTCTCCTACCATTAATATAGTTTAGTGATAGGATGATTATTCCATTCACACCTACCTTGGTACCACAGATTCTTCCATCCACAAATCCCTTCCTCCTGAGACTTCAACCATATTAAATGAAACTACCATGGATATCAACTTAGGCACTCTAGATAACCCTCATATTATCAAAATTATCCAATCACTGAATGCTGAGTAACTTTAGGACTTCCCTTCCTTCAAGACTGAAACATATCATTTTTTGGGTCTTATAGTGATATGATAGGAATTGACCCTACTATTTCCACCCATAACATAGTCACCAATTATGATGCTAAGCTTCTCAAGCAAAAACTTTGGCGAATGCACCCTCGTATAGCCCTTATCATTAAAGAAGAAATTTAGTGCCTCCTATCTATCAATTTTATTCAACCCATTGACTATCCCTAATGGGTCTCAAATGTAGTGCCTATCACCAAAGCCATAAAGGGCCTATGCATTTATGTGGACTTTCATGAACTCAACCTTGATTACCCTAAATATGACTTTCCTCTACCTATCATCAAAAAGCTAGTTGATCTTATAAATGGCCATGAGATGTTATCTCTCATGGATGGATTCTTAGGTTACAATCAGATCCTAATTGCCCCTAAATATCAACACAAAACTACATTTACCATCACATGGGGAACTTTATGCAATAGGGTCATGATTTTTGGATTAAAAAACATTTTGCGACCTACCAACATGCTATGAACTATATCTTCTATGACCTTATTTACAAGATTGTCGAGGACTATGTGTATGAACTTCTTGGAAAATCCAAATATTGTAAGGATCATTTGGCCACAAGATCATCTTTGAGCACCTCATATATTACCATGTCTACCTTAATTCCAAGAAATGCATTTTTGGGTTCTTGTTAGGAAAATTCTTTGACTTTATCATTTCCATTAAGGGAATAGAAGTTGATCCTACAAAAATAAAATCCATCCTCGACACACTTCCTTTAATCAACCTCAAACAACTTCATAGTGTAATCACATAAAAATGCAATTTGTACAACTTGAGCATGAATTGTGACATCCAAACCATAGGTCTTTCTTGCTTGCTTGCACAACCCACTAAGCATGTATTCACTACTTCCCAGTCACCTGAAGCCTTCTTGAATTATCCCTAGCTACCCTAAAGTCCTCTCCTAGGCAAAAACCTATCCCCTTGGACAATAGCACCATAAGTTGGACTATAGTTCTAGACCCTAGGGTGTCCACTTTACAGTGTTATTTTCTAAGTCACTCTTAGAATCAAATGATCAAATTTCCCCAGATGCTTACCTTTTTCCCTATTGGCCTAGCCTGAAGTCATCTAACCTAGGATAATTAGTTTCCCTATAAAATCCTATTCAAGGGTCATTTAAAAGGGTTATAAATCATTTAAAAGGCATGAGATATAAATACACTAAGCACACTCAATAAAATATTTATATTCTATGCATATAACCAACCACTACTATTTATAGCCTACTCAATCTCCTAGATAAGTCACGAGTCATCTCAAGTTTGCCCAAATTTGTATAATAATTGCATTGCATACATAAGATTGCACAATACACATTCAATTTGGGAGAACTACATTAACATTGATCCCTCCTCAGAGTATTGGTATGTAGGAAGTGTGCCCACACATGGGGTGTGATCATATGTTCGGTGAATAATACATACTAACCCCTTTTTTTAGCTGATTCAAGACCAATTATCAAGCCTAAAGAGGAACTAGGACCCTAGAGGATAAAATCAATTACACATAGATCTTCGGGGATGATTAAAACCTAATATTCTAGACATACAACCTCTTGAAGTGTCTGAATAGAACCCAAAAATCTCAAAAGAAGTAAATTAGAGGGAATTTAGTGCCAAAAATAGGACTATAGTACTGGACCTCCAAGTGTCTAGTTTTTGGTGCTACTATCTAGGCAAAAAATATACTTCTAGGTCCTGTTTCCTATAGTCTACCCAGTCAATTCAAGAATTCATAGTTCCAAAATCCTTCATCTCAGTCTAAAAATTAGTTAAGTTTATTCTCTATCCCCTTATTTACTATTTTTAGTAATTAATTGATCAAATCTAGATTTAGTAAATCAATAGGTTAATTTAGGCATACTGTATTCACATATTTTCTAGATTAATCTAGACCTCTTTACTAATTAGGAAATTAAACTCTTAGTTTCCCAAAACTTAGTAAAACACAGTTTGTAGGGGAAAATCCAATATATCCATCTCTTTATCTCCTAACTTTCAAATTGATGCTAACCCTTCCACCACCTTTTGAAGAAGGATGCATCTTTTAAGTGGAGTAACGACTGTCAAAAGGCCTTTGATTCACTCAAAAAGTACCTTTTTTCTCCACCTATCCTTACCCATCCCAAGGATGACCAAACTTTATACCTTTATATCTCTACCACTGACCACTCCTTAGGGGCAATGATTGCTCATCAGGACGAACAATATAGAGAGCTAGTTGTCTACTACATCAGCCACATGCTTATAGAGTATGAGACTTGGTACACCCATATCAAGAAAATTTCCTTAACTTTAGTCTTCATGGCCACCAAGCTTTACCACTACCTTCTTAACCACAAAACCTATGCCATAACCAATATCAACCCACTCAAGTACATACACTCCAAGCCATAACAAAACCAATATATGGCCAAGTGGCTTATGCTTTTATCAAAGTTGACATTAAGTTTCTTATAATAAAATTCAATTAAAGGGCAAGTCATTACTAAAAAATTTTCTAAAGAAATATTAGAAGACAACCAACCTCCTCCTCTTGAGTTCCCCAATGAGTCCATCATGGCCCCCTCTCAAGTGAACTTCACCTATCAAGTTACCATGTTCTTTAACATATCAAAGTGTCAACATGGTGGGGGATTTGGGATCATACTTATTCCTTTTGATGGTGAACCTCTTCCTTTGTCTTTCAAACTTGATTTTGAATGTACTAATAATATGGCTGAGCATGAAGCCCTAGTGATAGGCCTCTAGACTGCTTTAGCCTTGGGAGTCAAAATAATCAATATTATTGATGACTCCCAACTTGTGGTCAATAAAGTCAAGGTATCTTACCAATGTAATAATGATGTTTTCCAATAGTACAAACAACTAGTTGATAAAATCTTGACATGATTTGAACACTACCATATCTAGTTAACCCCATGATCTACCAATATGTTTGCTAATGCCATGGCCTCCCTTGCCTCTTAGATCTTATTTTTACCCTCTAACTCTAAGATATCTATCATTTTACATAGAATTACCCAACCTTCATATGTCAAACCAGATTCTCCCACCATCTTTAATGTGGAGGAGACCTAACCTAACATTTGGTATCAATAGACCTTCAACTATCTCAACCTTGCTATCATTCCTTTAGGTCTCTCTAGGAATGCTCAAAGATTATTTATCTAGAGTACCTCACATTATACCATTATGGGAGGAATTATTTACAAGCATGACTTTGATGGTTTCCTCTTTCATTACCTATGTAGTCACAAAACCTCTCATACTATCAAGGAAATATATGATGGGATATGTGAGGGACAATTTAGTGGTCTCACCATGGCTAAGTTCATCCTTCACCTTGGATATTATTGGCCTACCCTTAACAAATATTGTTGTGATCATGTGAAAAAGTGTGTTAAGTGTTAACAACATAGTAATTTGCATCACACACCTAGCTATAGTCTTCACATTTCTACTAATTTTTGACACTTTTCATAATAGGGTCTGGACCTTATTGGTGAAATTAATCCCCATTATTCATAGTGACACCATTATATCATCACTTTGACTGAGTACTCTAAAAAATGGGTAGAGGCTATTCCTCTAATCTCAACTAAAGCAAAAAAGATTATCAACTTTATCAATCATCACATCATCTACCGCTTTGGTGTTCCTCACAAAATTATCACCAAAAATGGTAATTTTTTAAAAATAAGAAAGTATAAGTTATTTATGATGAATTCATTATCAAATTAAGTTTCTCATCACCATATCACCTTCAAGTGAATTGACAAGTAGAAGCTTATAAAAAAATTCTTAACAACATGCTCACTAAAATGGTCAATGCATATAGTCGTGATTGGCATTTGTACATTACCTTTAACTTATGGGCATATAATACTATAATTTGAACCCCTATAGGTGATAATCCATTCTCTTTTATGTTTGAGGTAGAGGTTGTCTTACCTCTCAAAGTCCAAATCCCATCTCTTCACATATCTTTACAATATATCATTTTTAAAGATGATTATCATCAACATTGTCTAGCCCAGCTTGAGATACTTGACAAGATTTGCTTATCTATCCTTACCCATATTTATGTATACTAAGAGTGCATCAAGCATGCCTATAACAAACACTTTAGAGTGTAGGAATTTAACATTAGAGACCTTGTCTTAAAGGAAAATCAACATGTCATCAATATGGAGAAAATAAAGTGAGGAAAGTTTGATTTCAATTAGCTTTGACCTTATATTATAACCCACATGTATGGATCAATAGCTTACCAATTGTATTCTCTTGAAGGAAACCTAGAACTTGAGCCCTCAATGCTTCACATCTTCATCCTTTCTTTTTTAAAGAAAGATCAAACTCATCTTTTGTCTGACTTAAGCTCATCCCTTGCTTACACACCACATTCATTTCCTTATTTTAGGGGAAAATGATTAAAATTGAATCATGTGATTATCCATCATAATCATAGCCTCATATTGAATAATGGGTACCACAAATCTACCCATGGCATGATTCTCATGGTACTTTTTGCCACTTTTTACAAGGATGGATTCCCATGGTCATTATCACCTAAACCTCTTTACACCTCCTTAACCTTCTTGTGATTATAGTTTTGCCTTCATAAAGGTGAAACCTTAAACCTATATAAGCAAGTCTATGTCAAGTAAAAAAAATCAAATAAAGAAAAATGTAAAATCTAAACCTATAGCACTCATGGGTCATTCCTAGCATTCCCAGACTACTCCTTTAAAATATAACTATTAAAAACATATTAAAATTGTTAAACATAAGGTGGACTGATCCATTTAAGGACAAATATCAAAAGTATTGAACAAAGCATATAAACTTAGACCACTCCCTCAAAGGATGGCTAAATAAAATATTTTTCAAAACATGCAATTTCTTGAAAGCTTCTTGCATCGATCAACTTCCCCCAACCCTCCTAAGCAAATAATAAAAAAACCCATTATTAAGTAATAAAAAATTCAAATAATTTTGAAAGCCAAAATCAACTCTCATAAGCAAAATAATTTTAAAATCTACATTCAGATTCCATAAGTATATTTCCCACATCGATCAGTCTACACTTTGTATGACATAGACTTGTTTATAATGACTCTTTTGAAACCTATAGAAGAGGCATGCTAGTCTCAAAATAAGGTTCCATATTTCATCCATCTCCCCTTTTTACACTATAAGAAAGGGATTTTGAGCTTACTTGACATTATGTGATCAAGACACCTCTTTAACCAATGAATGAAAGCTAATGCAAAACATTCAAAGGGCTTATGTTCCTTAAGCTGATCCAACCTCTAGTTTGTATTAGTCCTTACCAAATAAGAATCATCATGCCCTCTTCCTATTCTATCATGACTAGTTGATATATTCACTAAGACATTTGTCTCTTGATTGTATTCTTTGTTCTCACATCTAGTGTTGATTAATTAACTTAATTTATGTGCTCTACCTCAAGAAAAGTAACAATAACCATAATCACATACAAAATGCATCAACATATATCATAAGCAAAAACATACATCATTAACATATCCATCAACATGTCAGAATCAATCATCCATGAACAATAAAGCAATCAACCATTTTCACAACATGTCTAAATCTAAATGATGAAGCATTTACTCATTAAAATTTAACATGTCATAAAACATAACCATAAATAAAATCCATCTCATGCCTAGCTAGGTGAGTCATCATTGGTATCCAATATCCATAAAATAAGCATAATAAATATAACATGAGCATAATCAATATAAACATCATCCCCTATACCCCTAGGGCATCACTATGTCCTAACTATAAACATGTCCTAACTATACCCCTAGGGCACCACTATGTCCTAGAGCACTACTGTCTCCTAGTGCCTCTCCCCTTAAAGTACCTATCTATCTACTTAAAGGCACAATCCATTGACTTGGTGTCACCATGTTGGAACCATTTGTTAAACTCACTCTGTACCTACCCCATTCAGGCTCATTAGGATACCACCTCAAGACTATAACATTGTAATAACATAGCTCATCCACTATGGCTAGGTATCACACCATGGGGATGGTACTCGATGGTCTTATAGATGTTGCAGCTCATCCTCCCCTCTATCTCAAGGAGTCTTTCTCCTAGGTGACCAAGGTTAGTGAAGATCTATCCTGGTTCCTATCACTTATCAGTGTCACCACTTGACCCTATAAAGTTATAACTTGTGCCTATACAATAATTAGTGCCACTCCTACCTATGAATTTAGGGTACTTCTTTGAACTTGTGCCCATTTTCCTCTACTAGCTAGGTCCATATCCATCTACCTCCTACCACTATCATCTCCACCAAAGTTTGTTGTTGTGTCTAGATCTTGGTACCTTACAAAGTACCCATCAAAAACTTACATCATCAATCACTGGCCTCTCTAGTAGCTCCTCATGATAAAGTAAGGTCGGTATTGGCTATGGGTTTGGTAGAAGGATCTATGCATATTCACACTTGTATCTTAGGAATGGGCTTGAGATCCCCTAAACCAAAATGAACTATCTCCTCACCTTATCAAATGGGATGAAATCTACCTCTCCCTCCCTCTATCCAAAGATCCACTTGTAACTTTACAAAGATAGAGTCTACCTTATATATCCAACCCACTCTGGGAACCCAACATATGGTCTCTAAATAAAATCACCAACGCACCTAGTGTACCCCTAGACCAATCTATATCATGAGCCCCTCCACCTACTCCTAAAGAGAAAAGTTATCTCTCCACCTCATATAACCCACTAGGAAATATATCTAAGTAAATCCCATCCATAATAACACCACTAGCCTCAGCACTCAGATGTGCTTGTAAGCCCAATAATGTAGAACAAGAATAACACTAATGTCATACATTATGTGAGGTTTGAAACCCCATAAATATCTATATATCTACACCAAAAGCACAAGTACCCATTCAAATACTATTTTCCCCAATAACATCTTAGCCAATATTTGCAACAATAAGTATGAGAACCTCCCACTACTCGAGTCTAGAAGAGAAAAGCATGACACTACCATCATCATCATCACCAGTCTCATCTCACCCCTCACCCTTTGATAGAGTGTAGAGTAACTAAATCCCCTAGTGTGCCACCTAAAATTATCCCAATCATCTCCATATATCAACTCTAATAACTTATCACACTCTTCTTGCTCAATATGATATATCATCTCACCCCGTAAGGGCAACTGAGTCATCCTATGCATGTCCTTTGGTAAGATAGTCATCTCACTAGTTAGTAAAAGGAAGGTGTTCATGAAAAGATCCCATTTCTTGATTAGGTCCATGATCATAGATGCATCACACAACATATGCTAATAATCTCACATCACTCTTAGACTGACCTCTTCCATTTGACCCTAATATTCTGGGGTCATCCCCTAGTAAACCTGTGTAAAGATACATGGCATCTGATCATGCATCTAAATATGCTCCTACACTTTCATAGTTCATTAGAAAACAAACTTAATCATCTATACTACTTTTCTTGTGACCTTTTCCTCTTCAACTATCTTATTTACCCTTAATCCCTACATAATGACCTATTTCTCTTCCCATCTTACCCATTTAACCAGTACCTGCACAACCCTTTTTCCTTATTTTTCAACCCTAGACTTTGCACTATTACCCACCAAACCTACCATTAAACCTATAGGGTCAACCCATACTAAAAAAATAACATCTAGTATGCCTTAGCATTTTAATTTTTTTAAAAACCATCTTATAACTAGGTGACTGATGATGGTCATGATGATCGTCAATGGTTAGGTGCCCATTTCTTCATGGATATTGACCATTGATGGTCATATCTGACCATTAACAGTCACTATGGGTGTTACACAAGTAAAACACCTCAAACCTAAAACTACCCCAAACCACCAAAAAACTACCATTTACTCAAAAATATCCTACACTATCTTACCCCCAACCTACCCTAACCAACCCACCCTCCCCAATTTAGGAATCTACCACCCAAATTAACCACAAACATAAAATTCCTACCTATATACACATAATAATTTTAACTTTTATCAAATATTGATACTTTACATTTTGCAGGAACCTGTCAAGACTCAAGACTCAATTTCTTTGAGTGTACACCTTAAGGGGTGCACTAAGAAAGGGGTGGGTAGACCTTTGGTGCTTCATAATATTGTTATCACTTTTTAACATATTATTACCAATCTAACTAGTTCTTAAAACTTTTCCCTAAGCTGTTTCTCCTCCATTGCATAGTCTCCTAGTCCTTTTCCTCTTTTCATCCTTCATTTTATTACTTGGCACCCTTTTGACTTATTAAACATACTAGGTCAACTTGGTCAACCTAGTATAGTCTAGGGACCCTTTTTTCCTTTTTGGTTTGTTAGCCTCCTGGCTGACCTAACACAGACCTAGTAAGTTATCCTAAAAATGTTTTGGGTCGACTAGGTATACCTAACATAAATAACATATCCCAATGATTTTAGGAAAAGTTACACCTATAAATACAAGGTCATTTCAGTCATTATTAAGATATGTAATCAAGAGTTATTATTCACTCATGCTTCTTCACAATCTACTCTTCCACCATTCTACTTTAGCTTAGGTTTCTTATTTTGGAGAATCTAGTCTTGTGGCTAGGTATTGAATGCTTTAGCCTAAAAAAGTGATCCTTATGAACTACAAAAACCTCTTGTGAATCCCCTTTGGCCAAGGGAGATATTGAGTCTTGATGGGTTCACATTAAGGTAGGTATATTCTAACTTTGTTCTCCTCTCTTTTAGTAGATAGAAGTAGTATAAATGTTGGCTCGAATAATGTTACTCTTCATATTCTATGTATTAGGGTGTTACTCATACTTAATTTATTTGAAGTTCCCTATACATGTTTTGATTAATTTGATTTGATAACCCCTCACTTTATGCCACAAGCTTTAGTGTGCACTAGATTATATTTACTTTCTTATAAGTTGATTAGTGAAATATTAAATCATAGGACTCTTTTAGGGTTGTTGTATAATTGTGTTAGATTATAGACATTTGAACCCTAAATCACATGGTGTATTACGATAAGTGATCCCCTAATTAGGTCTAGTAGATCCTCATATTGGTCATGCTCTTGCTTACCAATTGTATGCCCCCAATCAGAAGTATATGTGTGCTTTATCCCATCCGATTTAAGATTGATTTATGGACATGATGCATTTATGATTACATACATTCTAGTGAACATGATTTGAAACTAACCATTTCAAAATTTATTTCACTTATTTCATTTCTATTCATCATTATTTTAATCATATCTTTACTATTCTAGATCGACCCCATCGACCCAGTTATTTATCTCTATTCACAAGTTTATAGGAATAGAAAAATAGCTTGACTAGATTGACCCATTATAGGTTTACAAAACTTATAGACTTATATTCAACCAATTGGATCAACCAACTTGACCTAGTATAAGTTTTAGAGGTTTCCAAAATTCTTGGTCATCCTACTAGGTCAACCAAGTTAACCTAGTAAAATTTTAGCACTTTTTCAGTAAGTTCTTATATAGATTGATTGACCAACTCGACCTAGTTTATAAGTTTTCACCAATTTTCTCTAAGGTCTCAGATCAAAAATCTTCTCCTTTTCATCTCTAAAAAATTTAGATCAGTTTTATTCCTCTATATATTTCTTTTTTTACTTTCCTTTTAATTTTGTAGTCCTCAAAACTATCTTTGCATAGTCAATTAGGTCGACCTTGTGGACCTAGTTCTATGTTCTATGTTTTTTGAAATAGCTAGGTCAACCTGATTGACCTAGTTCACTTTTAGAATTTTTGTCCATAGTATAGGTTCAACCCTATCAACCCTTTTTTGTATGATCATCCATATATTTTCTCAACTATACCTTATTTTAAATTTGGAATGAACCATATATGTTAATCACATCTCTCTTTTCAATTGTTTACATGCTTAGAATCGTTTACATAGTCTAATTAGGGGATTTTCAATTAATCATTTAGTTTCACTATTTATATCCTTTTTACACACATAGAAAAACCACATAAACATTAAAAAGTATTTAAACATTTGACTACCTAGGTCTACCTAATTAGATTTCATCACCAAGGGGGAAGCCAAATTGATGGTCTGGTTAATATAAAGGATGGTTAATGATATATTTTGGCTAAGCCTCTATTAAATTTATTTCTATGGTGCATGAAGTGAGAACGTAATACCTAATACCAAGCCTATATCATTACCACTATAGTCTCTTTCATCCTAAACTTACCTAAAACTATCCATAGATTGCTATCTAGTACCTTGCTTATAGCCAATCTCCATTTCACATTTAAAATCATTCTTAATAATCTAATCAACACTCTAGGTTTACTAAGTAATTAGCTTCACTTTCAAGTTGTTTACTTTCTCTTTGATCAATTGTGTGTGTAAAAGCTTGCATTATCTAGTGTGAGTGCAAGATTTTTCTTTGTGTGTATCAATTGGATTGTCCAACATCAATTCAGTTGATTGTGTGTTTCCTTTCTACACTTACTTTCTTAGATTATCTACACATTGTCTTAGTTCATTTCTAAGCTTTTTTATCAATCTTTTCCTCATCCTTTTTCACTATACTAGGTTGACTTGGTTGACCCTCTACTTTTTTTGGCTTCTATGCACTACACTAGATTGACTTAGTTGACCTAGTACAGTCTGTAAGCCCTATTTCTCAAACTAGGTTGATCTGGTTGACTTAGTACTATTTCCTATTTTTCTTATTTTTCAATCTAGTTTCTCATTTTTCCAATTTTACATCTTATTCATCTTTCTTCAGTCAGAATGAGGTCTCTTATCAAAATCTTTTTGGATAACCTAAATTCATTTAGATACTATATGGGATGCTCATTCTTTTCTCTCTTTTCCTCCTAAGAGAATAATCACTCTTGGGATACTTCTCCTCCTCCTCCATTTATGAACTATAACATGGTGTAAATAACACCTCAAGATGAAGTTGATAGATTCAATCCTTTCCATACTTATCAAGACACTTATCAAAATCTCCAAACTAATGTGGGAGTGATTGATACAAATCTATTTAACAATCCCACTAGTAATCCTTCTTTTAATAATCCTCCCCCTAACACTAATTTAGGGAGTACTTCAACAAACACTAACTCACCTCCTGATACAACCCAAATCTTAGCTCAAGTTATTCAATAAATGAACAACATGAAAAACTCTAATACCAACCAAATGGTGCAACTTTGTTAATATTTAATCAAAGTGACTAATTAACCTCCAACTATTCATCCTCAAACTAATCTTAATTATATTCCTCTACCTCTTAGGGATGCCTCACGTAATGTTATTCCTCAACCCATAATGAATAACAAGATGCTTCAAACCATTCAAAATGATCCTTTATCTCCCTTAATTATATCCATTTATATTGGTAACATAACCCCAACTATCAAATATGATGTGACTAAAGACCCTACTTCATTCCTCAAATCCTTTGGTAACCTTTACAAAGAGTGGATACAAACTAATATATTTGATATAACTCAAGTATTGGTCAAAAATTTCACTAGTGATGTATTAAAATGGTATAATCAACTTCCTCAACATTCTATTTGGCAACTTGGAGATTTAGTCAATTTTTTAGTTAAAGAGTTTCAACAAAATGATCTTTCTAAAAATTGTCTTAGTCACTTCATAGATGCTAAACAATATCCTAATGAATCAGATCATGACTTTATTAAAAGATAGAAATATTTAGCTCATAAATCTGATCATAATATGACTGATGATAATCTATTCAAACTCTTTATTACTTCTTTGACTCCCACTCTTAAATAAAAGGTTTAAACCTTTGCTCCTAAAACTCTTAATGAAGCTCTTGATCAAACTAAGCATCAAGACTTTTTTATGAATCAATTCGAGCCCAATCATAAACTTCTTAAAAGATCTTTTAAAACATCTAATAACACTCCTCAAACCAAACTTGGAGTTGCCAAATCTAATTTTCCTTTACCATTTCACACACCTGTTTTAGTTCAACAAATGAAATAATTTTTACCATCCTCAAAACCTTTCATTTATCCCAATGCTCCTCCTAAGTGGTATGATCCTAATCTATTTTGCTGGTTCCATGCTGACATTGGGCATTCCCATGAATCTTGTAGAGGGATCAATAAGTATGAGATTTATTAAATGCTTTATGACTCATTCAACCATGAGGATATGATCAAAATTTGTCATCAAGAGTATGCTACTACATCTCAAAAATGACAAACCTTTAAAGCTTCTACTTCTAATAATAAAAACTCTTCTTCAAAAAATAATCAATCAAATGTCAAAGACATTTATGCCATTAATGTTGATTATGACCTATATTATAGTAGATCTCAATATGTCAACACTACTAAGGTTGAATAAACCAACTCACAAAGATCATATTACCAAGCCTAAGAAACCATCTTTAAAAGAACAATTTCTTAAAGATACCACTACCACTCATGATGATTCAGAAGCACCTGAGGAACAAATTCCTCCTTCTAATCATCCCACCACATCTATACCACCTAAATCTAATTTTCCTTATAAAAATTATGTTGGTTATTCTAAATCACATTGAAATTTTCTTGAAGAACTCAACTCTATGCCTTGTAAGATTCCTCTTATGGAGTTGGTTTGCACTTCACCCTATCAATGTAAATTTCTTATCCAATATCGTCAAGAAATTGAAGATTCATCTTCCATAGACTAAGAACCACTTTCTATCAATTCTCAACTAAATAATGTCAATACCATTGAGACTATGTGTCTTTATTCTAAGCCTTCCATCGAATATCTTGAAGAGGACATAATCAATGATGAAATTCTTTTTCATGCCAATGATCTACCTCTCTTTATAAAAGTATCTATTAATACCACCCTTATCCAAAAAGTTCTAGTTGATTAATGTTCTAGTGTTAAATTCACATCCTTATGGCTCATTCAACAACTTAGTTATAATAAAGATCATCTTAAATAAAACCATCTTACTTTTCATGGCTTTGATGAGAATAATCATAATCCACTTAGTTGCATTTGGCTTCTATTGACCATTGGAACTAAGACTATCAGAACCAAGCTTATGGTCCTTGATCTTTCTTTATCTTATTGCATTCTTCTTGGTCATCCATGGACTCATCAGATGAGGTCCATCTCCTCTTCTGATAGTCAATGTATTAAATTCTTATAAACATGAAGCTGATCCCAACCCATGGAGCATCCAACTTCCCAATCCTAAACCTTAATATTGAATTCCTACAAATTCTAAAATCAATAGTGCTAAATACTTGAGTTCATCAACATGAATCTTAATCTTCAAGTTACTCTTATATATCCTAATGATGATGAGCCCAATGAGTTACAACAAACTTGCAATACTAATAAGCTACTCTATATATTGTGGATTGGCTTCCTCTTTCTCTCTTACCTCGAGATTGTATTGTTGCTATCATGGATGAGATTACCAATTTCCCCCCTCTATACAATCATAAAGAGCCATATTTACCTAAATATGCCTTCATTTTCAATGATTTTAGATTGTCTAAATTATTTCAAGATCCTCTTACCATGTCCCCTCATATATTTAGCAACATTAGATTTTAACTTTCTAAAACTCCCCCTAATTCTTAATCATGTATAATTTCTCCAACATATGATGATAACTATATCATGGCCCAAGCTCACTCTAGATACTTGGATGTCTATCACTATCAAAATATTTTATCCCAAATTCATGCCTTTAATCAAGATATACATACCATATCTACACATCATTACTTAGATTCTGAGGTCATATACCTCCCACTAATTCTCCACTTATCAATACTCCTTAGCTGGCAGAACAAATTACACCTTCTAAACCTATAAAAGGTCCTACATATTCTCTACCTCCTCTGGATCCAATCATTTCTTCAAATGCTTATCCCATCATTGAATCTATCAATAGTTCCATCTCTTCAGATCCATCACCTTCATCTACTTCTAAAATTACACTAATGCCTAGGCAACTGATGTCCATCAGATTCATTTTAAATATGATGGCCATAGAAATCAAATTCTAGACCTTGAATTAGATGTTTAATATTATGGTCCTCTTCCTACCTTGCCTAGTGATGAAGCTATTATTGAGTTAATTCATGCCTAAGAACTTCAACTTCTTCAACAACATCATAAAATTTGAAATTTAAAGAATAAAACTCCTTTCTTTAAAAACTTTATCGCTAGCATTGATCCTAAAATAAATCCAATTTCAGCCTTACCTAACACACCTTACCATTTTCAAGATGGTAATACCATGCTTATCAAAGAAATAACTCATATAAACTATGGTACCCCATCTTCTCTTTGACCAATTATGATTTCTCAAGAACTCTCACCAAATGATCATGATAAATTTAGCTTATTCTTTGATAAATATCAAAAGGCATTCACTTGGTCCTATAAATACATGCCTGGTATTGACCCTAGTATTATGGTTCATAAAATCATCACTTAACTTGATGCTAAATTAGTGTGTCAAAAGTAATGAAAATTCCCACCTGAAGTCACTAATCTATGTCATAAGGAAATCATTAAACTACTAAATACTAAATTAATTAAACCAATGGATTATTCTGAATGGGTTTCTAACATTGTTCCCATTTGGAAGAAGGTCACTATGGTCATTTGAATTTATATTTATTTATGCAACTTTATTCTTGCTTGTAATAAGGACAACTTACCCTTACCCTCAATAGATGCCATCATCGATTCCATGACTGGTTATGAAATGTTGTCTCTTATAGATGACTTTTTAGGATATAATTAGATTCAAGTCACTCCTGAGGACTAACATAATACTACTTTCACCATAAAATAAGGCACCTATTATTACATCAAAATTCCCTTCATCCTTAAAAATTATAGAGCTACCTACCAACATGATATGACTCACATCTTTCATGATCTCATCTAGAAAACTATTTAAACTTATGTGGATGATCTAATTGCTAAATCTAAACATTATAAAAACCATCTTTCTGATATTGCTATCATCTTTGAACATCTCATTAAATACAAAGTTAGAATTAATCCTTTGAAATGTGTTTTTGGAGTCACATTTATAAAATTATTAAGATTCTTAGTCTCTCTTTGTTGCATCGATGTTGGCCTAGCCAAAATTAGTGATATTATTAACATGTCTATTCCTCAATCTTTTCTTGATATTCATAATTATTTAGGAAAACTTGGGGAAATCAGACAATTTGTCCCCAAATGGCTTATCACATTCACTCCATAAATTCCCTTCTCAAAAAAGGTACAACTTTAGAATGGATGGATCCATGTTAAAAAACCTTTGATAATATGAAAGAGCCATTACTTCATCCACCTACACTTCATCCACCTTCTAATGATAAACCATTAATTCTCTATACTTCTTCCACACCTATTTTAGTTGGGGTAATGCTTACCCATCAAGATGATATAGAAAGAGAGTATGCTATTTACTACATTAGTTGAGGCCTCATTGATTATGATATACGTTATACTAAAGTTGAGTGTGATTGCCTTGCTATCTATTTTGTTGCTGAAAAGCTTCATCATTATATGTTATACAAAACTACTTATGTCATCATTCATTTTGACCCTCTTTGTTATTTATTCTCTAAATCCTTTCTTCTTGAAGATAAAATTGGTAGATGGATGGTATTACTCATGGAATTTGATCTCTGCATTATCACACAAAAAGCTGTTAAAGGCAGGTCACAACTAACCAACTTTCTATAGCTCCCATTATGGCCACTTCTTCCCTTCAAGATGACCTTCTAGATGAAAATATCCTTTACATTGAATGTCTTAATCAAAATATTTATATTAAATACTATTTTCATAGATTTACTATTGATCTTGAATCCAATAATCTTAAAGAATCTTCCCCTCCCTCTGATACTACTAAACCAAAGGTAGTTATCGAGGAGCTTCCTAAAATTAATGTTGAATTACATGGGGATACTTAGACCCTCCACTTTGGTGGTGCTAAATTCCTTCAAAGAGCTGGAGTAGGTTTCATTCTCACTAATCTTATTGGTAAGATCATTCCTTTGTATTTTCACTTTACATTTGATGTCACCAACAATATGGTTAAATATGAAGCTCTTATCTTAGGCATAAGAGCTGCTCTTAATGTAGACATCTAATATCTTCATGTTTTAGGAGATTTTTAGATCATTGTCATCAAGTTAATGGTGATTATCAATGTAAAAGTGAGAACCTCATTACATATGATCAAATTGTAACTAATCTTGCTAAGGACTTTATCTCTTTCACTATTGAGCCTATTCTTTGAGACCAAAATTCCATTGTTGCTTCTTTTACCTCTTCAGCTTCTCTCTTTTATCCTCATCAAGTTCTTTCTGATCCTTCCTTTATTATTAAAATAAAAAAATCTCCATCATCTATCTAACCACCTGATTCACTTATCTATCACATTGAGGCTATGACCATTAAACAAAGCCCATGGTACCAAGATATCATTAAATTCCTAGAACATCAAACTTATCCTCCTGATCTAGATTCTCATGAAAAGACATGCATTTGTAAATAAGATTTCAAGTATGTATTTTGACATAACATCCTTTATTATCATAATACCAAAGGTACTTTACTCTGTTGTGTTATGCAAGATGAGTTTCCTCTTGTAATAGAGTAAGCACATGGGTACATTTATAGTGGTCACTGTAGCGGACATGATACAATGCATAAATGCCTACATATGGGTTAATTTTGGCCTACTCTTAGAGATGATGTAATTGACTATGCCAAGAAGTAAAATCCTTGTCAGATTCATAATGATCTTATTCATTTAGCTCCTACTGAGATTCAAAATATTGAATCTCCTTGGACATTTTCCACATGGGGATTTGATCTCATCAATAAATTTACTCACTCCTAAAATGGGCATGCCTTTATCATCACCGCTACTGATTACTTTACTAAGTGGATAAAATCTATGACCCTTATTAATGTTACCAGTCTTACCATATCTAAGTCCATTCTTAACCAAATTATTTGTTGCTTTGTCATTCTTCAAACCATCATTTCAGACTATGGTGGTAATTTCAAAAATAAGCATGTTAAACAACTTTGTAGCAAATTTAAAATTAATCACAAGTTTTCCATGCCTTATCATCTGTAATACAATGGTCAAGCTGAGGCCACTAATAAAATTATCAATAAAATTCTTCAAAAGATAATTCATGAAACTTGTACAGATTGGTATATTCATCTTTACCCTACACTTTGGGCCTATCAGACTAGCATTCATACTGCCACTAGGGTGAATCCATTTTTTTAAGTTTATGGTTATGAGTTGGTTCTTCTATTAGAAGTTGAGTTTACCTCTCTTCATATATATCTTCATGGAATTATTTTTGATGAATAATTACATGAATATCACCTTTATGCCCTTGGTATTCTTGATGAAAATCTTTTTGCATTAAAATATAACTACTAATAAAAAGCTCACATCACCCAATAACATAACAAACGTGTTAAAGTCTGCACTTTTAATGTTGGTGATCTTGTCCTTAAATTGGATTTCACCCATGACAAAGAAGGTAAATATGCCCAAAAATGGTGGGGCCCATATTTAGTTAAAGACATCCTTGGTCCAAGCACTTACTGTCTTTAAATTAATGAAGGTCATATTTTAAAAGAGCCCACCAATGCTTTTATTAAAAAGTACTTTGTCTAAACATTTTCTTATTGTCATGTTTTCTATCTATATCTTTCTAATTTTTTTTGTAGGTTAATTAAGCATGGGTTTATCCTTCTACAACAATTTACTTCCTTTTTCAAACCTTTAGTCCTCCCTTTTGGTCCTTTGGTTTCTTGATGTACCATAGTCTTCCTTATCTTCTTACATTTTCTCTTTTTTTTCACACACCCCTTGGGTTTTTATTTTGTGAGTTGCTTTGTAATACCATGGATAGGTATCAAAATACCTCACAAAACCACCATATTTTAATCATTTCTTTCTCATGTTGCTATGTGTTAATGTTGTTTTGGCATCCTTTGGGGTTTTCTTTGTGAGTTGCTTTATAAGAAAGCTCCCTCACTTTACTTTTTTCTTACTTTTCATCAATCTCATGGGTTTCTCTTTTATGAGTTGCTTTGTAAGACCATGGATATGACTCGACCCTCCTCATAAAATTATCATCTTTTCATGTTCTTAATGCTTGTTCTCAACTTTAGATTTTTCTTCTTTTGCTAGATGGAATTTATAAATAATCTATGGTAACATGTTTTCCTCCATTTCCATCATTTTGATGATAAGGAAACACACTTTACTATCATTATATCCTTCTTTTTTCCCTTCGTCACATTTTTTTTGAAGTTTGAAGCAATTTCAAATTTTCCATGTGTCATTCTTCTTTATTTCCCCTTTCTTTCATCTCTTCATTAGATAAAACAAGTTCGAAGTCAAGATAACAATTTTATCTCACCTAAATTTATGAGACTCTTAGACCCCATCCTCTTTGATGTTTTCTCTCTTAGCAACCTTGTCCCAAGTTTTCAAATGAAAGTCATCTTTAGCACCCATGTTTAGTTTTCCAAATTGTATGGAGGAGGAATAGAAAAAGTCATCAAGAAAGTTAAAAGCCAAATCATTTAAAATAAAAGGCAATGATATTTAAAAGACAACATACAAATCTCAAAATTCAAATTCACACCAAAATATGTGATTAAAAGCATAACTTCTATCTCCAATCGAAGCTCAAACTCCACAATCAACTTCACATAGAGCCAAAGTCCTTTGGGGTGTGGTAGACCAGTAGATTAGAATAGGTGATTTAAAAAAACTCTATGGTGCTACTTACTTTCTCATGCAAGTACCCAATATTTGTAGTAGATTGATTACTCTATAAGGGATCATGAAGAGTGGGGAACACATCATGGCAAGTTAGGTCCATTTTAATTTTCATGCATATAAACTTCATGGGATGATCTATATAATCTATTTTTTTACCCAAGACTTGTGTCATTAAGATAAATTCTTCATAGTTCTTAAGGTTTAAAGTTATCTTGTTTTGACAAACTTAATTTGAGTGTCTTGACTTCGATAAAGAGTTATCTCTACCTTGGTTTTTTTCCCTTAATTATCCCATCCACCCATTTCATTTTCTCCCCTTGATAGATAAATTGTGATTATAAATATGTTTTCCCTCATCTTCTAATTCCTTATTCTTCATCTCTTAAAAAAAATGCTAGAACTACTTTATTCTCATTTTATCTATCCTTAGAGTAAAACAACAAGTTTGAGTAACTTTTGATTATTTTACTTACATCATTATAAATTTACTAGACTTACTTTACTTTTCTTTAAACCATTTATCATAATTTTGTTGTCTTGCTATTATGGACACCTGAGTTCATACCCTTTTTCCAATATTGAGTGAGATGTGGATTGTTAATGCTCACTCATCAATGCTATTTTCCCTTTTATACATCCTTTTTCCATTGATGATTGAGATGTGGATTATTAATACTCACTCATCAATGTTGTTTTACCATTTTGTCTTTGTAGTTATTATTTTTACCATTTATTTTCATTTTATTTTTACCATCTTGTTTGACATGTATCCTTGGTTTGATTTAGTGAGTTTGCCTTTCTTATTTTAGGATAGCTTGTTTGAGTTTTTCGATATTTATTAGCCTTAGATTTTTGGTTACCTAATTCAATATTATTGTTTGACATGGTAATTTGGTCTAACATAGAACTTGTCACCCTATCTTACCAAATTCTAAAGTACATCCTATACTCATAACACCAACTATCTTGGCTTTTCTTGCATTTGTTTGTTTTTGCTCTTTAGTTTTGTATTTTTGGGTTTGTCAAAATTAGTCTCTATGCCCTACATAGAGATTGAACTAAAAACATATAAAATAACCATCCTAAGATAAAGATAAGTTAAGGTACATATTGCATTTAATTTTTAGTTATTTGCTTTTTAGATTAGTTTCCCTTTTAGTCATTTACTTTCAATTATTTTGTCTTTAAAATACTATAATTGTTTTAGCATCAATATTTTGTGTCCATATATTATTTCTCGAATCACCATCACTTATTACACCTTAGTGACATGTGATGAGCTTCGAGTAGGGTATATGTATACACATCATATTTTTAACTTTTATCAAATACTAATGCTTTACATATTTTAGGAACCTCTCGAGACTCAATCTCTCTGAGTGCATGCCCTAAGGGTTGCACTAAGAAAGGGGTGGGTAGATATTTTGTGATTTATAGGATTATTGTCCCTTTTTTCCATATTATTACTAATCCAACTAGTTTTTAAAACCTTTCCCTAAGCTGTTTCTCTTCCCTTACATAGTCCCCTAATTTTTTTTCCTCTTTTCATCCTTCATTTCCTTTATTATCACCCTTTTGACCTATTCAACATACTAGGTTAACTTGGTTGACCTAGTACAATTTAGGGACCCTTTTCTCTCTTTTGGTTTGTTAGCCTCTCGACTAACCTAGTACAAACCTAGTGAGTTAGCCCAAAATGTGCTAGGTCAACTGGGTTGACCTAGCATAGCTGACATATCTAAATGATTTTAGGGTAAGTTATACCTATAAATACAAGATAATTTTAGTCATTATTAAGATATGAAATTAAGAGTTATTATTTTCTCTCAGTTCTTCACAATCTGATCTTCCACCATTCTACTTGAGGAGACTTAACTTAGGTTTCTTATTTTAGAGAATCTAGTCTTGTGGATAAGTCTTGGATGCTTTGGCATAACAAAGTGATCCTTAAAAACCACAAAAATGTCTTGTGAAGCCCCTTTGGCCAAGGGAGAGATTGAGTCTTGATGGGTTCATATTCAGAGAAGTATATTCTAACTTTGTTCTCCTCTTTTTTAGTAGATAGAAGTATCATAAGTGTTGGATCAAATAATATTAATCTTCATATTCTATGTATTAGGGTGCTACTCATACTTACGTTATTTGAATTTACCTATACATGTTTTTATTACTTTGATTGGCTAACCCCTCACTTTATGTCACAAGCTTTGTTGTGCATTAGATTAGATTTACTTTTCTTGTAATAGATTAGTGAAATATTAAATCATAAGACTCTTTTAGGGTTATTTTTTTATTATGTTAGACTATAAGATTTAGAAACCTATCTCACATGGTATTTTATGATAAGTGATCCCCTAATTAGGTCTAGCAGATCCTCACATTGGTCATGCTCTTGCTTAACAAATGTATTCCCCCAATTAGAAGTGTAGGTGTGCTATATCCCATCTAATCCAAGATTAATTTATGGAAATAATACATTTTTGATTGGATACACTACCTAGGGCACAACTAGACCTTTAAGCCCTACCCACCCACTAATCAACCTCAAAACTCAATGTAAATGTAATTCATAGCTACTCTACCAATTCAATGCAACACCTATCTCATTCCTTGATTGCCATCAAGGAGGAATCTAGGGATCCCATGCCTATCCTAATTCACATCCATGAACACTCTACATACTCACTATTCCTTAGTAATAAATTGTCCACCTCAACAATCACCCTTAGTTAATTTTGCCTAAATAAGACAAATGGCTAGAGCTCCAAAGTTGAAAAGTTGTAATGAGAAAAATGACTCACCTTTTAATTTTTAACCACCAGTCCTTTATGGTTTTCCCCCTAATAATTGATGGTCAAGATTACCACTGATGGTTAACCTTAAATACCCTAATCATCGATGATCAGGTTGTTCCCATTTTTAATTTTTCCTTCTACAAGCACACTTTCAAACATAACCCAATCAATTACCACCTATGAAGACCACCTTTTCCACCCACCTCAACCACCTTATCCCCTTACCATTGATCTATTTTGGCCTAAATGGAATGTTTTTTCTAATGACTTTTGCCTGGTCCTTTAATTGCATTGACAACATTGTCATGTTGACCACTTTTTTAACTAGTGCTACCTCATGCATACCGGACCACTAGATGTATTCTCAAGATCACTTCCTACCTCAGATACCCATGACTTTACCTAACCCATTTGTGTTTTCTTTAGGAGCACTTATTGCCTTGGATATCCATAAAAATATAGACATTGCCTAGGAAACTTGCATTATGAGTGAACCCAGCCACCATGCCTAAATGCAGTCATGCAGTCTACTTATCACTTATCTTTCTGGAACCAACCCTTAATTTTTACCAAATATGATAGCCTAATCAATGAATAATCTTGGATATATCACCTTTTCATTTCATTTTGTGTATGCATTTATGCTTCAGTACCCAACCTATCACCCACCTTCATGACATCCACCATCATCATCACTTTCACCACATATCAAACCTTTACCTAATTCTATTTCACCTCATCACTTATAAATTTGAGGGGGAATGCCTCCTCTCATATTTATGGCAACTTGACCTTCAACTTGCAATTCATTTTTGTTTTTTAACTTGTTGATTCAAGATGCATAATAAACGGGGCAAAATATAGACACCATAAATCCACACATCATCATTCTAAATGCTGAAGCATCCCTAAAATACCTTAGGAACCCATT